>PVJH01043528.1:0-13529 GCA_004026705.1 Nesogale talazaci | reverse complement strand
CAATATTAGAATAATTTCTAAATTATCAAGGGTCCATGAGGGAGTGGAAAAAAGAGGAGCCAATACCAGGGGCTTAAGTGGAAAGAAAATGTTTTGAGAATAATAATGACCTTAAAGGTACAAATGTGCTTTGCATGCAATTAGTGGATGGATGGATTCTGCTAAGAGTTGTATGAGTCCCCAATAAAATGTTTTTTTTTAAAAAAAAGAGAGAGAGAAGTCAGAGGTGGAGGAAATGTTGTGGGAAGGAAACCTAGAAGTTACTGTACTCACCCCAGGTCCCAGAGACATCAAGAGAGTGCATAGTGCCAGAGACAAAGACAATCGAGGCTAAGGCAACAGGGAGTGGATGACAATCCCACCACAGCCATCACCAGAAGCAGGAATAAGTCAAGCAAAGAGTAATATATCTTGACACCAGAAAACACAAGAAGAAGCATGATCCCACCTGTAGGATAAAAGAAATTTTGAATTATTTTCCAGTGAGTAGATTTTCTGAGTAAGATAAAAGAATACAGATGAAAAGAACTAACGGTCATAGAAATCACTCTCTAAATAGCAGAGCTTCAGGGTTAGGCTCTTTTACCAATATGAGACACTGTTGAGTGAAATGAGTATAAATTTGTTAGAGGTCGGTCACCAGGTCTTTCTTCTGAGGCATCTCTGGGTGGATTGGAGCCACCAGTCTTTTGGTTAGCAGCTACATGCATACATTAACTGCTTATACCACCCAGGTGGCACAGTAGGCTAAGCACTGGGAGACTAATGAAAAGGTGAGTTGTTCATATCCATCAACTGCTCCTTGAGTAAAAGGTGAAGCTTTCTGCTTTCAGAAAGTCAAAGATGTGCAGCTGTGGGAAGATGTACTGCTGCAGAAAGCCAAAGGAACAATTCCTACCATGCCCTGTAGGTTCTCTATATGTTGAAATGTACTTGGCATTGAATTTAAGTGCATACATACCAACTTTTCTCAAACTGCTGTGACCTGGACCAGTAAAACTTGTGACTATTAGTTGCGATCTATTAGATGCAAACTCACTTGATTTATTGCCTCACAGAATAAAGCAAATTTTGCCCACTGTCAAACAATGGGACTGTCATCAAGTTGACTCCAACCAATAGCGGCCGGGCAGGACAGGGTAGATTTGTCCCTGTGGATTTCTGAGCCTGCACTTCTTTACAGGAGTAAAAAGGCCTCACCTTTCTCTTGAGCAGCAGCTGCTGCTTTTGAACTGAGGGCGTTAGGTTTCAAGTCCAAGACATAAGGCAAAATTAAAAACAAAATGGTGTGCAGGCATGTTTCCACAAATCCGGGGATTTGAAAATGAAATGCACAACTTTAAGAAAAATTTTTATCTTTTTTTTTAGGGCATCACTGCCCTGGTGGTGGGAATAGGAGACCCATCCTTTGCCCCTGTGGAGCTGGAATTGAACCTCCATCCCAGTGGGTCACAGTCCCGCGCACAACCACTACGCCACCAGGGCTCAGCCGAAAAATCTTTATCTTTAATGAGATTATTTTTCAGTCTTTCATAGCTAACATTCAATATTTTCTAGTCGACTTCTTCTGAATCTACCTTAATGAAATCAAAGCAATAAGAGGGGACATTGGATTCCTTTATTTGTGAACAGCTTCACCCCCATGTCTTCTGTGTGCGCGGGGACCGGGGAGGTTGGTGAGGACAGAAGATATACATGAAACTATTCAGAATTTGCCTGCAAGTCGTCCGCTGATTGTGAAGTGAACTCTGTTCATGTGAGCATTTGCAAATCTATACAAAGACACATACTTTCCCAAAAAATTCATAGATGCTTCTCCTGCCAATCAACCAATCCCATCTATTTCGGAGACCTTCTCCCTGACCTTCTGAAGTAGGTTATTTCTAGCCTATCACTTTGTGTGAAAGTGCTTTCCTGGGCTCCCTGTAGCATACTTCGTAAAATCTCCTGTAGTCTTTCTTCCTCTCTGCCTGCTGCATCTCCTTCATCTCCATCTCCCCAAGGGGCCAAGGGAAGGCTTCGTAAGTGAATGATCACAAGGCTGGAAACAAGAATGTCAAACTCTCTGCTATCAAGTCAATGCTGACCAAAAGTGACCCCAAAAAAAACAGGTCCAACTACCCTTGTGAGTTTCTGAGACTAACTTTTTCTGGGAGCAGAAAGCCTGGTCTTTCTCCAGAGGAGTAACTGGTGGTTTCAAACTGCTGACCTTGTGAATTTCAGCCCAATATGCAACCACTAGAGCTCTGCATGGTGCCTAAGGCCAGGATTAAATAAATGCTATGTTTAGGAAACTGAAATTTCCCAGGACGGTAACAAATCCTGATCAAAATAAACCAAACCGTTTTCCTGCACCCCAGTTTGTCTGTTTCAATTATCCCAGAAAGCACACACTGCTCAGTAGGTGAAGTATCAGGCTGCTTAGCAGGAAGTTGGTGGTAGGAATCCACCCATTAAGCCACGGAAGCAAGGTATGGCAAGCAGCTTCCATAAGAATACAGCCTCGGAATTCCTGTGGAGCAGCTCTCATTTGTTTCATAGGCTTGCTAAGAGTTGGGATCAACTAGAAAACAGTGTTTGTTTGAGGAATATGGAATCCACTCCTTGGCCCACAGTAGTCATACAGATCAGTGAGGTGGTTCCGTAGCAGAGTTTTCATCTTGCACTTCGGAGACCCAGGTTGGATTATTAGGCAATGCACCTCAAACACAGATTCCACCCATCTGTCAGTGGAGGTTTGTGGGTAGGTTATTTCTAGCCTATCACTTTCCAGAGGAGCTTCCAGACTAAGATTGACTAAAAAGAACTTCTAGGCGATCTACTCGTAAACATTAGCACTAAAAAAAGCCTTCATTTCATGGTGATTTTGTGGTAGTTACATAACCTGGTGTCAAGAATATTAAGAGCAGAAGGGGTGGAGTCTAGCTGTCAATCAGGTCGCCCACTGAGGACCTCATTTGGAGGAGATGAATGGTTCACTGCAGGCCAGATATAGTCGCTCCCTGTGAAACCTTCCCATTGACAAGCCACATGGAGCGATGCTGATGGCAGCCAAAGCCTTGGAGCTGGAGGAGCCATGTGGAGACTCATGCCAGCTCTAAGATGCTTCCACCGCCACTGGATCCACAAGACTTTCTACTCACCGGCCTGTGATCTCACTGCAGTCAGCATCGTTGAATGTGCTGCATGAGTCTAAAGAGGGATTTATAGGGTGTTATCAGATATATGTGCTAATATCAGACCTCTGAACTTGATTTCGACTTGACTGAGACATTTTCTTAATTTACAATTACTCCTTTCTATAAAGCTCTTTCTTTTACAAAAATGTGTGTCTGTGAATGCTTCTCTAGTCACAGGTTTGATCCAAAAGTGATTGTGGGGACAGTTCAAAACCAGGTCTTTCTGCTGTGTGTTGGTCCCTATGAGTCAGAGACCAAGTCATCAACAGAAGCGATATGGATTAGAAATCAACTGTAAATTATAGTAGCAGGTTCAGATTTTCATTTTAGCTCTAGCGTATGATGCGACAGTATATAGAAGTTGTCATTCCCCCAACAAATTTGATCTCTACAGCCCCCTTTTGTGGAAAATGAAACATACAACTTTCTAACAATGAGCACTATTTTAAAAACTTCTTGCCACTGATATAATTAAACAGGTAAATATGGTCTAGACAAAATACAGATATTTTACAATGTATAATAGATCTACCACAATGACTGATAAAAGATAGCTTTGTTCTGGTATATGTGAGCAAGTTTATACATCTTGAACACTTCACACGAACTTTATTATGAGAGTATTTTCTACCTTGAGCAAAGGATTAGTTGTCAGAAATCTGATCTGTTCCGAAACAGAAAGAACCCTGATTTTTCTGATGGAGGTAGATTTCCTGAGCAAGATTAGTCACAACTTGTTCTTGTAAAAACACAGTGAACGCATAAGGCGCATTCTTCTATAATATGGCAGGAGGAGACTTCAGAATCCAGAGATCAATGACCTCATTGTTTTACTAATATGCTACAATTAATGGGGCTTCTTAGTGCAACTTACTAATTGGGGAATTCCTACCTCGACCAGAGCTACTTTTCCTCTCGGGAAGGTTCTTTTCCAAACCAGGTTGTTGACGCCGTTCTCATTAAGCTATCACTTCATCTTCTACAGCTGCTCTCTTAGAAATGCAGCCTTCCAAACAGCCAAATCCAGAGTCCTGTTGCTGCTCCTTCTAGGGAGGCCAAAGGGGCTGGCTGTAGCACATCCTCAGGACCAGGTAGGCCGAGAAACCACACGAGACACACACACTTACAACACAGCATTCACAGCAGGGGTGGCGTGGGCTGTCTTTCTGAAGCAGAAAACCCCAGCAATGTCAACTCGAGTTTCGCTCTCCAGGTTCAAGGCCCAAATAAACCTCCCTGAAAGCTTTGACACTCCCTTCCAACGCATCCACCCGTCTGCTTCTTCGCCCGAGTGAACGACACAGTCGAGTGGGTCCCAGCTTTCACGTTGGCTCATGGTTCTCTTGTTCTTTCCCCCAAAGCTGGCTGCTTCTCCCTAAGAGGTGACTATGTTGGAAAATCAGAAACAAAACACATTTTCTTCTGCCTGCCGCGTTTGACGTCCACAATGTGTTCAGTGGTCCGTGGCACTAAAAGGGATTCCTTTGTGACACAGAATAGAAGCAGACGATGAAGGGCGGAGAGCACCGGCTGGGTCTTTGTGAGAAATTCAGGGCAAGTGCTCTGGGGAAGAATTTTGGGGGATCCAGGCTGGCAAATAGTGATCTGGACATGTGTGCTTCGTGATAATAGAACTCTTGGCCATTTGTTCCCTTGGAGGTGGCGGGGGGCGGGGGGGGGGGGAGATAGCTGGCGCTACGGTACCATTTGAGAAGCCTCGATTTCCGACAGCCAAGTTGTTTGTCCATAAAGCTTACAAAAACATCTTACCTTTAAACAAAAAAGTGCAAGCTATAAGAAAGGACTTGAAGGTTGAAAAGAGGACAACACTGTTCTTAATTGCATATTTATAGACACCCAGGTCCAAAGAGCCAAGAATGCTCTTGCACTTTCCCTTGCAATATGATAATAGTGAAACATAATCTCTCTATATACATCACCAGGTGCAGTTCAAAGCTGGATGCCTAACAAGTGAATGATGGGTGCCACATGAGATGTGGGTCTTCTACAAGCTCTAGGTGGGGTAATTAATTGGTCCCAAGACCCAAGTGGCTTCTACTGTACCTAGAAATACCCTGGCTTCCTAAAACAATAGAAAATAAACTTGCTGCCATAAAGCTAATTCTGACTCACAACCAGATTATCAGACAGAATACGTAGAACTTCCTTTTATGGTTTCTAAGACATAGCATCTTTATGGTACTAGGCAGCCTCCTCTTTCCCCTGCAGAGTGATTGGTGGGTCCACGGCACTGACCATGTGATTAGCAGTTCCTTGTGTTGACATTTTGTGTCCAGAGTTCCAAAGGAAAAGCAGAGGTAGGATGCCAGCATTTCTGCAGTGGCACTAACTAATGTCGCCACTGTTCCCTTCCCACTGGTGCTCTTTCTACTCTTCTGGTCTTGCTATCCAATGCAGCTTTTCTGTAGGTGCACCCATTTATGAAATTTATGGTGGAATAAGTAGGGTGGGGTTCTTTAATGACCCCTGTATCGGGGTGGGTAAAAGAGAGAATCCTAGTCTTTCATGAAGGAAGGTTCGAACTTGGGTTTGAACCCCTCCACCCCCTTCACTGCACTGCATTGCCACCCACCTTTGTCTGTCCCTCAGTGACAGCTGAGAGTTGTTGTGATGTTAAATATGTGTCCAAAGGGCTTCCAGAGTAAGCCAGGTTGGAGAGCAAAGGCCTGATTATTGACTTCTGAAAGGCAGTCAATCGGCAATCCTACAGAGTAGAACGACAGCTCATCACCTGGCTGGCGCAGGACCAGAAAACTTTCCGTGTGTTGTACATGGACACACCAAGAGTTGGTGGGGGCACTGCTGAATCTGAGGCTGATCGCAAATAGAGCAATCTTGGCATTCCCAGCTGAGATGGATACGGCCACCTGCCATACCTGCTAACCCATTGCGGACGGATCCTGAGTTTATCCTGCCTTTACTGTGCTAACTTGCAGAGGGGTGCCCCTTCACATAGATTTGGTTGCTTGATTTTTAACTTCTTGATTCTAAAATATCCAGTCTTTAAGAGGACCGTTTCCCTGAGATATTCTGAAGTAAAAGTTGTTCGCTAACACCAGAATGATTCCGATTCCTGGTGACCTGATGTAGTCTAATAAGCATAATTCCATAGGGTGTTAGGCTATGACTTCTCAGAAGTAGATCATCAGGCCTGCTTTCCAAAGCATCTCCTAAGGGAAGGGATTGTCTGCCAGCCCTACAGCTACCTGCGCTCTGCTTCATTGTGCAGTCACTTCTGGCTCAAAACAAGCCAATGTACAGCTGAAAGAAACATCTCCTAGACCTGTGACCTCATCATAACTTGGCTATGTTTGAGTCCATTGTTTCACAACCCCTGTGTTAAGTCGTCTCATTGAGGAGTCTCTTCTTTTCCATCAATGATGATGTCTTTTTCCGTGGTCTGGTATCTCCTAGTACATGGCCACAGTATCAGAGACGAAGTATCTGCCACTCTCACTTTAGGGAACATTCTGGCTGTACCAGAAAGATTTATTCATTCTCCTAAAATCATTGGGAAAAAAAGATTTATTCATTCTTCTGACACTTTGTGGCATATTCCAACTGCTTCAGTAACATAATGCAAAGGCTTAAATCTTCTTGGGTCTTACTTAGCTAAGGTCTGGATTTCTAATTTATTGTCCAGCTTTCACGTGATATGAAATGAATGCCAAGACCAATGCTTAGGTCAAGGGAGCTGTAGTTCTAAAAGACTGATCTTTGCTCTTTAAATACCTGAATGAGGTCTTTTGCAGCAGACTTGCCTGCAGCTTTGACTCCTACATACATAGGCAATTGATTGTGGGACCAAGAAAAATAAACACTTGACAATTGCACTTTTATCTCCTATCAATATTGTTTCTTGGACCAATTGTGAGAATATTTTCCTTTGAGTTATAATCCATACTGAAGATTATGGTGTCTGTTCTTCGGATCCTACTTTGAACAGGGAGGTTATATTATCCGCATATCTCAGATTATTAATAAGCCTTCTTCCAATCCTGATGACAAGTTCTTTTTCATACAGCCTAAGTCTAGTCTCTTGGATTATTTGCACAGGATACAGTTTGAATAGATAGGGTAAAAGTATACAATGCTGATGCACACTTTTCCTGATTTTAAATCACACAGTACTCCCCTCATTCTGTTCAAACAACTGTCTCTTGGTTTGTGAACAGGTTCAGCACAAGCACAATGAAATCTGGAATTCCTGTTCTTCTTCCCCAAGTCCTTTGGAATGTCATAATTTTCAATAACCCTCCCAGTCAAATACCTTTGCATAGTCAATAGAGTACAGGTATAAACATTTTTGTGCCTGTCTCTGCTTTTGGCCAAAATCCATCTGACGTCAGCAATGATATCCCTTGTTCTACGTCCTCTTTTGAATCCAGCTTTGAATTTCTGACAGTTCCCTCTCAAGTGTAAACAAGGCCCTTAAAATAACAGCACTGACAACAAAATAAACTTTCTTGCTTTAATGCAGGAAATGTAAAACATTCCATACTCCTTCAAATCCAGCATGTATCAGATTCAGTCTCATGAAAGAATCTCATTCCTCCTTTTACATCAGCACTCTCAAAAATCCCTCACTGCTCTGACAACAGTGAGTGCCAGGAAGAAGAAAGGTCTTCAACTTGGTTGTTAAGGTGATGGCCCAAGTCTTTTGGATGTGATCAAACTATTGAAATATGTGATGTGTGAATTAGATGTCAATAAAACTGTTAGAGAATCCCAACTACTGCCCCATTAGGATATGGGTCAAATTGTCATCTCTGGTTTTATACCAGTTTATGGCGCAGTCGAGGGTGGGGGAAGGGTGGGGGGAAGAAATTTCCAGAAATTTAATTTCTATCTTGTGGTACGCTTCCATTTTTGCAGGGGTAAGACACTGAATTGGCATCGATTCATGAGAACCCCAATCCACTTTGGACTCTCTCAGCTGATTCACCTGAGTCCAGTGCCAGGGTTCTCTGCCACTGTTGTCTAGGTATTCTAGTCTCCATGCATCTGGCTGATTCCAATCTGCAAACTGAGCCAGATCACTGAAGGACTCATCCAGGCTAGTGTGTGTGCCTCCCTCTCAGCATTTTAAGCCTATTTTGGGGATAAGAAGGCACAGATCATGGTGCACTGTCACACACACATCAATAAGGAGTTCTCCTCAGGCCCTCTCTCCACCAGCATCCTTTCTCAGCAGTGTGGTGTGATCTGGTGCTGCAGTGCCCCATGGAGCCTTGGAACCCCTCTAAGGGGCCAACTCTTTTCAGAGACTTCATCCAAAAAGTAAAGTCCACTGCTTTTGAATCTTCAAAATAGCTATAAGGAGGGAGTTGCTCACCAACAAGTAGTGAAAAAACTGAGTTCCATCTCCTTCCAGAAAGACATGACCACCCAATGGATTAGATACTGGTTTGATTTCACTTGGTTTTGTGGATGCCTTGGTACTGCCTATGTGGAAGATCATGTCCCCTGGTGAGGAAAGGACATGGAGGTCACACTTGATCTCTTCCGGCTTGTATGACTGAATGCCACAAAGCAGCAGTCAATTGCCATTCTGTTATAAACCTAACTTGAATTGGAAGTAGCTCCAGCTCCATAGGGCAGCAAAACCCAGGTCCACCAGTACAAGTCTAGAAGCACCCTACTCCCCAAATCTGCCTCTTGCTCCAATACACGTGTCTTTACTTGCTCCGTGAGCTGGGTCTCCCATTCTGAGTTGTGCTTTGTCTTATGGTTCTGCTGCTCCTCTCAAGGATCAAGGAGGTCCGTTATACAGATTCACTGCTGGTTATTTCTCTTGCTGGCAAGGGAATCCCTCCCTCCCAGCTTCTTAGATGGCTTCTTTTATACCCAGCATGATAGCCATCCCAATTAACCTGTTAACAGTCACTCACAGATGAATCATATCATCCCAGCAGGATCTTCCTCACCTTCTTTCCCAGATCCATTAGGACAATGGAGGTCATTTGGTAAGAGCAATGAAGGCTATGACTAGAAGAGATATGTTAAATAATACACTTGTACTCCCAAATAGAAGTGTTTTAATAGTTAAAAAGAAAGAACTAACCCTTGGAGGAAGAGACCAACCAAACATAAACTCATGGTTGCGAGGGCAACTCATGGTGATCCCATAAAACAGGGTAGAACTGCCTCTATGAGTTTCCAAGACTACAACTCTCTATGGGAGTAGAATGCCCTGTCTTTCTCCCATGTAGTTGTTAGTTGTTTTGAACGACTAACCTTGCAGTTAGCAGCCCAACATGTAACCACTCCCCAGGGACCTCTGGGGAGGAGAAGAACAGCTTGTACAGAGCACAAACTATTTAACACTAAGTTATTAACCAAATGTTGGTAGTTCTAATTCATTCATAGGCACATACATCTGTTTTGAAAGGTCACAGTCAGGAAAGCTCTATAGAGTACATGTACACTCTGCACATATGGGGTCACCTTGAGGTAAAATTTTTTCAAGGACGACTAGTCTTATGGACTGCCTTGTCCTTAAATTGCTGCAAATTTCAAGCATCCAAATAACCGTGGTATGTAGAGTTCTTTAACCACAAGAGTTTTGTGTGTGTGTGAGTGTGTGTGTGTGTGTGTAAGGAGGGTTTCTACCTTGAAAGTATAATAAATCATAATAATGAGGTTGATAATAAGAGTGTATCTTATAATGCTATTGTAAGATTATATATAGATTATTATAGAAAGATTGTGTGATTCCTTCACCCAGTTTTCCCCAGTACTTACATCTTTCAAAACTATAGTCCATTACCACAACTAGGATATGGACACTGACACAGTCAAGATCCAGAATATTTCCATCACCACATGATACCGCCTGTTGCCCTCTTACAGATATACCCACTGAACCCCCCACCCAGCCTTCAAACCCTTGCTACCACAAGTCTGTTCTTCATTATTGTAATTGTATCATTTCAAAGTCATGTCATGCACACACAATTCATATACACATTAACCTGGATGAATACATATGGAGTAATTCTGAGTGGAAAATAATCATTTTTCTTTGCTATGAAAGTTTTTTCATGCATCAATCTTTATATAGATAACATTTCCATGAGTACTATTCAATGTTTGAAAATAGTACGGTATGTTTAGCCATTCACCTGTTGAAGGACAGGGCTGCTTTTAGTTTGGCATGAATATGAGTAAAACTACTATCAATATTCTCTTGCAGTTTTTAATGAGTATTAGTCTTCTTGTCTCTGTGTTAATTGTCCAAAAGTGACATAGGTAGGAAGTCTATGCTTGATGTTCTATGATGCCGCCCCACCCCAGAGTGGCTTTATCACTACATTTTCACCAGCATTGTGTGTGTGGTTCCATTTTCTGCATCTTTGTCATGATTTAGTGCACTTTTAAGGTAATTTTTGGCTTTTTGATCAAATGCGAGGCTAGTGGCCTGGGGTTTTACACATTGGACTGCTAACCACAGCATCAGCAATTCAACTCCACCAGTCACTTCATGGGAGAAAGAAGAGGCTTTTTCTTCTGTAAAGATTTATAATCCTGGAAGTTCAAAGGGGGAAGTTCTACTCTGAACTAAAGGGTCACTCTGAAGAAGCCCTTCAGTGACAAAAGGTTTGTGAGCAAGTGAGTAGAGAAATAATGGTTCAGTATTTTTATTCAGAGGCCTTAAGTTGTTCCAGAATTATTTGTTTTGCAAAGCTGCATTTATATTTCTTCCATTAAATTGTCTGTACCATAATAAAAACATCAGTTAAGCATATTTGTGTGAGTCCATTTTGGATTCTGTTTATTCTATTAACATCTGTGTCTAACTCTCTGCCACTACCACATATCATAATAACTATAGATTACTAATGTTAACTTAAAATCAAGTAGACTGAAATCACTTGTGTTAGTCTGGGTAGACTAGAAAAACAAATCGATAGACACACATATGTATATAAGGGAGAGATTTATATATAAGAGCAATTGAAACTTTGAGAAAAACATCTCAACCCAGTCCAGTCCAAGGTCATAAGTCGAATATTAGCACATTTGTCGGACTGCAATCTATAAAGTCCTCTTCAGACTCACATGCAATCACAACAGGACAATCACAGACCAGTGGATGTAGAGTGTTGTGTATCTAGTGGTGGTAGAAGCATCTCAGCATTTGCAGGGGTCTCCATGTGGCTTTTCTAGTTTCAGAGGTCTTGTTCAGGATAGATCCATGTGGCTTCTCCTCCAGGATGTCTCACAGGGAGAGCTTTGTGTCTTGTCAGTAGAGCATCTACAAGGGATTGAGTAGTGAGTCTCTCACCTCCAAGGGGGAAATACAGCCAGATTTCCCAGAATTCTCAGGAGAAAGCTATGCCCACACAGAGATATCATTAGCTATCTCTAGATTGACAGGCTAGACTCCACCTCTACTCTCTTAATAATCCAATTGACACCAGATTAGGTGATTCCACATAACCCACTTTATTTCATTTTCAGTATTACTTTAGTTCCTATAGGTTCCTTACTTTTTCATGTATATTTTTTAAATTGTGCTTATATTGACAAAATCTTACAAGAATCTTAAAAAGTATTTTATTAAATGTTGTTTCAATTTTAAAAGAACTACCTTATCTGCTATATTGAGTTTTCCAAAATGAAAATCCAGAATGTAAAACATTTATTTAATTTTTTTAAAATTCATCTCATCAGCTTTTTCAGCACACAAGTCTTAATTATGGTTTGTTAAATTATTCATCGAAGTGTCTTGTTTTTCAAGGCTTGTAAACTGTATTGTAGTTGAAATTTTTATATGCTGATTACTAGCGCATACAAACAGAAAGATTTCTATGTTTATTTTGTATCTAGCAACCTTACTGACCTCACTTAGTAATTCTAAGTATTTAGGTTGGTTAGGTATATTTCTTGGAACTTTCTCTGTAGACTGGATAACTATTGCTTTTCCTATCTGTTCGTGCTTTTTTAAGTTTGATGTGTCATTTTTATGAACCTGACAATACCCAAAACAATCACATATAAATCAGAAAGATGAAGACTTCTCAACAAATATCATACACTAAAGCCATTGATAAGAATATGTAACATTGAGAAATTGTCAACAATACCCTAAGTAATCTATAAATAGGATATAATTCCGATCCAGAGTCCCTCATCATTCTACAAAGAGATGAAATGATGAAGTGTTTTGCTAGAATTTTCTTAGTTTTTGTGGCTTTTTGTACTGTTTTTAGATAAAAGACATGGGTCCTAAGACAGAGCTTTTTGAAAAGAATCGCCATAAGGAGCTGGTTAACCATGTTATCGATATTGTGGATAATACTTCAGGAAACTCTTTTAGAAAACAGTTAAGGAAATGCCAACAGCAGACCACGTTAGACAGATTTTTTTTAAAGAGAAAGCCATCCAGGGCCTAGTGAAAAAGAAAGGGAAAAACCTCCTGAGAAGCAGCCACCAGTTGATTTTATGGAATGGAATTCCCCTTCCAAACAATGACTCTCTCTCCATACCTCTTCTCCACATCTGTATCTACAGACCCAGACCCTCATCAACATCAAGGTATCCACCACACTGTAGTTGTTAAACACTTTTAAAAATGTGTTTCTAATTTAAATTATATTATTTACCTCTGAACTTATTTACTTTGACATGTCTGTCTAATGTTTTGTATAAAAAGGCAAGGTTAGACGTGGTAAAAGCGTGGTGCTCAAGAATGAATTAATCTGTTTTCAGTTATTTCTTTTTGGAAAAAATTGATTCAGAATTTGACTGCATTGCATCTCGACATTTCTTCTAGAACAGATTAGCGGTGAAGTCTGTAGATGGCTTTATAAAGCGTATAATAACACCACAGAGTAATATACTCTTCAGTATGATCAGTTATATATCAACAGGACAGCTTGGAACCCCCTTTTGTCCCCCCAAAAAAGCTCAGAAGACAAGAAGGGACTGGAAACATGGACAGACTGAAATGGGAAACCAGAGGAGGATGTGGGGGAAGTACTGTCCCATTGATGAGATTCTAATGATGCCAGGAAACAAACTGTGCATCAATTGATGAAGAAAAAAACTGTAATTTGTTCAATAGACTTTCACCCAAATGAAAAGAAAAAGGAAAAAAAAGAGAACCAGACAAGAGTCTATGCTTGAGTTATAATTTCTTCTTTTCTGGGAAACTTCAGTATGGTATTCTAGTTCTTTCAAATTACTGCATGAAGCCCACCAATAACCCTTTGGGAAACCTCCTTTCCAGAATGCCCACTGATTATAGATATCAACCACATAGCTTCCCATGTCCACAGAATACTGTCTGGCAACACCTAGGCTGGGACTTGGTTAAATGATTGG
>PVJH01043527.1:0-13530 GCA_004026705.1 Nesogale talazaci | reverse complement strand
GTCCTTCTCCAGGGACTGGTCTCTCCTGACAACATGTCTAAAGTGCACGAGACAAGGCCTCACCATCCTTGCCTCTAAAGAGCACTCTGGCGGTCCTCTTTCCAAAACAGAGTGCTGTGTTCGTTTGGCAATCCGTGGTGCTGTCAATATTCTCCACCAGCACCGTCGTCCAAATGCGTCATTGTTCTCTGCTCTTTCTTCGGTGTGCTGTTTTCACATGCACGTGAGGCCATGGAAAATATCCTGGCTTGGGTCAAGTGCACCTTAATCCTCAAAGTGGCTTCCTTGTTCTTCAACACTCTGGCAAGGTAGTGTGCACGTGTGTTAGTCCGGGTAGACTAGAGAAACAAATTCATAAACAGGCATATGTATATAAGGGAGAAGTTCATATACAAGAGGAATGGAATATTGAGAAAGCGTCCCAACCCATTCCAGTCCAAGTCTATAATCCGATATTCGCTTATATGTCTGATACCAATCCATAAGTCCTCTTCAGACTCATGGAGCACATGCCATGACGCCACGTCAATCACAGGCCAGTGGGTGCAGTCTTGTGTATCCAATGGTGGTAGAAGCATCTCAGCGCTGGCAGGGGCCTCTCTGGGGCTTCTCAACCATCTCAGCATTGGCAGGAGGCTCCACGTGGCTTTTCCGGCTTCAGAGGTCTAGTTCCATCAGGGTAAGTCCATGTGGCTTCTCCTCTGAGATGTCTCGCAGGGAGTCAACCTTCTTTCTTGTCAGCTGCAATATCTCCCAAGGACTCAGTTGTGATTCTCTCACACCCAGGGGGAAATATTTCGAGATTTCCCAGAATTCTCAGGAGAAAGCCATGGCCATACAGAGGTCTCATTGGCTATCCCCTGATTGACAGGCTGGACTCCACCCCTACACTCTTAAACAAATTGGCACCAGAGTCCATGAATGCCACAGCAAGATATTTACCCAAAGCAGTGTGCCCTTTGATCTTGACTGCTGCTTCCATGAGCACGGATTGTGGGTCTGTGTGTTCCAGCCCACCCCCAATATCCTGGCCTACCCCACCTCCTCCCCCTGCCCCAAAGAAGGTGATGCCTTCTTGTGTTAAGGCCACATCCCCTATAGCCCGCAGCCCTGTTGGTAGATTGCTATGTCAGGCTATCCTGGTAATTTTCCTGCCTAAATTTTTCAGCCTTCAGATAACTCTCTAGCCCCAACCTGTTCCAGGATATTATTATAGACTAATGTTTCTTTTAACTTCTATATTAGCTAGGCTAATGTGAGTGGGAAAATGGATGTAGCTGAAGTTTTGTACTTGTCAGCTTGAAAAACAGGATAGGGTTTTTGCCTTTATAGATCCTGCCTGATGACTGCTCAGGGATTTAGGATTTTAAGAGACAACAGTCTTCCCATAGTCACCGGCTTCATAAAGATTCTTAATTTGACTTCTTGGCATTACTGTTGTCTTAGTTTCTAGTAAACTAAAGCACAAGCATATAACACAAGCAAGATGAATTCTTGAGGTTACCTTCTGGTCCAGTTGTGAAGATTCTGACCTTCTTTACACTGACTTGTCTTCCATATCGAAGGACCCTTGTTCTTCAACTGCAAGTAATCCAAGTCCCCTTCACTTTCCGGAAGCACGGTAGTGTCATCTGCATATTGGGTGAGTCTGAGTAGGCAAGAGAAACAAATTCACAGGCACGCGTATGTGTACAAGAGAGAGTTTTACATAAAAGAGCAATTGCATATTGAGAAAGCATCCCCGCCCATTCCAGATCCAGATCAGATGTCCTATATGAGCCCGTAGGTCTGATACCAATTTATAAATTCCTCTTCAGACTCACAAAACACATATGATGACACCAAATTCAGGAAGATCACAGGCTAGTGGGTGGACAGTCTAGCGGATCCAGTGACCGCAGAAGCATCTCAGTGCTGGCCGGGGTCTCTACGTGACTCCTCCCACTCCAGGACTCTGGCTACAGCAGCATAGTTCCATGAGGCTCTTCAATGGCAATAGAAGAGTCTCATAGGGAGTGAGCGTGTGTCCCGCCTCCAGCAAGCTATTTTTCTCCTTAATGCCTCCAAATGATGTCATTAAATTGCGACCTAATTGACAGGTTATACTCCACCCCTTCACTCCTAAGTCTCAAATTGACAGCAGATTATGCAAATACCAAAGTTCTTAAAAAGCCTTCCTCTGAGGGCTGAGCCCCAATGGCGTAGTGGTTGTGCGCGGAACTGCGGCCCACTGGGACGGAGGTTCAATTCCAGCTCCACAGGAGCAAAGGCTGGGCCTCCTACTCCCACCACCAGAGGGCACTGATGCCCCCCCCCAAAAAAAAGCCTTCCTCTGGTCCTGATATAGCCTTCTTCCCTGTGAGCTTCTGAGTCTGTATATCTTTATGGAAAAAAGAAGCCTCATCTTTCTCCCTTGGAGAGGCCAGTGGGTTCAAACCTCTGAGACTCCATTGTGGACTTTTCATGCCGGTCCAGGTTTTCAAGCAGAGTATTAAAAAAAAAAAAAAAAAGGAAGGTGGGGAGAAAATGATGAGAGTCCATTTGAGGACTTATGGGGATCTGAGCTGGAAAGGACCTATGGCAGTGAGTTCGTTGGGGTTTGGGACAGTAACGGGTAGCTTTACTTCGGAGCCACACACAGCAGCATTTCCAGCAGGCTTTCCAGTAAAGAAGGCCCACGTCATACAATTAAGCTCATCTGCTCCCCACCTGCAATCACAGGGCAGGCTCTTGCTTCCCCACTAAGCTCAGTGGCTCCACTCTGGGCTTGTGTACGCACAGAGGCCTGCTGCGAAAGGTGGGGGAGTGGAAGGTCTTTTTCTGTTTGGTTCAGTCCCAGTCTGTATCACTTTCCAGTTCCCTAAGTCACCTCTCCAGCACGTTTCCAATGTATAGGCACAGGAAAATCCTTCTGGGAGAGGAAGGGGGCACCCCCTGCGGTGACGTCACGTGGGTTTCTGTGGAACAGCCCTTCAGGCGGGGTTCAGTGGCTGGTTTCTCAGAAGCAGAGCCCAGACTTTTCCTCTGAGGCACCACCGGATGGATTAGAACCACCCACCCTTACGTCCGTCCAGTCAAGTGCTTGACTCTGTGCGCCACTCCTACAACTTACAAACTTGCTGGGGGTGGTCGAGTCCATTTGCACTCACCTAGCAGGACAGCCCAGCACGGCTGAGGAGACTGTCACCCTCGAGCCACTGGATGGCTTTGAACTACCGACCTTTCCATTCACAGCGGAACGCTTGGCCAGGGAAGCTCCTGAGGGTAAAAATCAAACCCACTGCCACAGCGAACCTGTAGAAGGAGCACAATGACTGCATCCCAAGACTGCATCTTGATGAGAGCAGACAGCCTCTCTCTTTCTCTCTCATGGAGTCTCTAGTGGGATTCGAACAGCTGACCTTTCAGTTAGCAGCCCAGAACTTCACCCCACTGCCCATAAGGGCTCCTTAAAAGCTAAAAAGCAACAGCAAAGAGACACGCCTTCCAACAGATTCTGACTTACAAGGGCCTGCTAGAACAGACGGCCTCGTCCTTCTCCCTTGGAGGGATCAGTGGGTTTGAACTGACCACCTGCCATTGACTGCCCACCGCCTCATGCACAGCGCCACCGGCCACAAGCTCACAGCCACCCTATGGGACCGAGTAAGCACTGTCCCTGTGGGTCCCCGTGGCTGTCTGTCTGCACAGGAGCTGGCAGCCTTGTCCACCTCCTGTAGAGGGGCTGGTGCCTGGCAGTCGGCAGTCCAACACTTAACCCAGGCCACCCCCCAGACTCTGTCCTTCCCATAAGACCCTTCCCTTGACCCCATACCCCGTTCCCCGCAGCACACAGCGTGGCGCTCCCTTGCATGGTCTGCTGCCTCCCCTGATCAGTCTTCCCGCTCGGGGGCCCCCAGGTAAACCTTGCACGTCTCTTTGCAGAGCAAGTCAGCACCACTCACCCGCTATGGACCACCCGCTATGCTAGCCCCTAGCGCCGTGCATCAACATCAGCAGAAAATTGGCAGAGCCCCGGCACGGTGGAAAAGCTACGGGAGCTTGGCTGGTAACCCAGATGGTGGTGGTGTGAGCCCACTTCATGGCTTGTGCGGGGGGAAAAAGACCCGGAGAACTGCTACCGTAAAGCCTCAGAGATCCTGTACGCCAGACCTGTCCTCTAGCGCGACTGTCCTGTCCTGTCCAGGGTGGCTATCAGACAGACGCAGCTCATGCACAGTGGGTTGGTCTGGGGTCTGGTACTAGCCTCAAAGGACGTCTGGTGTCATGATGAGCTAAGCACTGAACTGTGCACCAAAAAGCGTGCCCTTTGAGCCCACCAGTTGCTCCATGGGAGAAAGAGGAGGCTCTCTGCTTCTGTAGAAATCTAAAGTGTCAGGAAGCCCACGGGGCAGTTCCACTCTGCCCTTGAGTTTGGGCTGGGTGCGGCGTTCATGCGCCTACACTTTACTCCAAGGGGTGGTCTGAACATGTGCAGCAGCCCCGCAGAAGAAAGGGCTGGTGATCCGCGTATGAAAAGTCACAGCCCTTGAGCCATGATCCCGCACTCAGACACACCAGGGCCCAGGGAGGAGACGTCCGCCCAGCAAGCAGTGGGGTTGCTTCGAGTGTTTCAAAGATGCCCGGCGATTCTTGAAGAGGCAGGATTCTTCTGTTCCTGTTGCTGTGTCGGGCTGCGTTTCCTCCTTGTCTCTCATGGAGTGTCCATCTGGGTACGTCAGAGAAACAAATCCAGAGAAACTCATATGGATAAAGGAGAATTTCATATGAAGAGTAAGTACACATCAAGAAATCATCTCAACCCAGTGCTGTACAAATCCATAAGCCCAACATTAGCCCATATGTCTGACAGCAATCCACAAAGTTCTCCTCCCTCTCTCAAAACACATGCCATAAGATCGAATGCAGGAGGAAAGCCGAATCAGCGAGCGTGTCAGCATCTCGGCGCTGTCAGGGATCTCCACACAGCTGCTCCAGCACGCAGGGCTGCATTGGGGTAGGTCCATGTGGCTTTTCCCCGGGGATGTCTTGCAGAAAGTGAGCCTGGCCAGCTGAAGGCAGCCACACTCTGGTCTGACCACCAGAGAACAAGAGACCCGAGAACTCAAAAGGCCAGGCTCCCCGAGTCATTTATCGCTCCGCCCTTCAATTAATCCCACATGTGTTTATCAGCCAGGTTGACATAATAAACTTTAACTATCTCACATGGGAAGGAATGCAGCCCCTGACTCGCCCCTATCACAAAGTGACCAGATTTGAAGCAGGACACCATTGACCGGAGTCGGGGGGAGGGTGCTTGATTTAAAAATCTGGGGCTGAGCCCCGGTGGCATAGTGGTTGTGCGCGGGACTGCGGCCCACTGGGACGGAGGTTCAATTCCAGCAATGGGACTGGGCCTCCTACTCCCACCACCGGAGAGCAGTGATGCCCCCCCAAAAAAAATCTGGTCTCTATGGAGCAATAAAAATTTTCATAGAATGCAAAAATAGCATTGGACCATATTTATTTTAGTTTTAAAACATTGTGGGACATTGTTAAAATGTTAAAAAGCAGGATGTATTGTCACCTTACCCTATTGCCCAAACTCACACCCAAGCCCTGCCATCAAAGGCCTTCTGACTGCCGCTGGGGTGACTTCATCTCCTACTGACCCCAGAGCACAGAGGGGAATGGCCCCTGTGGGTTTCCACAGCCTCCTCCTTCTCCCTCCAAGGGACTCGTGGGTTTGAACCGCTGACCTTGCAGTAGCAGCTCCGTGCTGCTCGAGCCACCTCCAGGACCCCGACCGAGCTGGCCAAGAAGAGCCAGCTGGCAGCTGGAGTCTCCCGCCTGAAACCAGCAGCTGGTTCGAAAGTTCATTGATTCCGAGGCACCGGCGCACTCTGCCATCCATCGTCCCGGCAGTGTTTTCTTCTGTGGTATGGGGTCACCCCGAGTCTGAACCAATAGGAAGTCAGGGAAGCACAACAGCAAAACACGTTGCAGTCCTAAACCTTCTATCCATGGAAAGGACTGGTCTCACAACGGTTCAGAGCTTGGTGACTCAAACCCACCTAGAAGCTTCTGGAAGAAAGACCCACTGATCTGGTCCAATGGAGATGACACGCCTACTTGTGCACACACCCGGTGCCTCCTAGGCCCTACCAACGTCTACCAACTCTACAGGACACAACAAAGCTGACCCCATGGGGCTCCTGAAGCTGGGAGAGCTCTGGTGGCACAGTGGCTTAAGCATTTGCCTGCTCACTGCAAGGTCAGGAGTTCAAAGCCCCCAGCTGCCCCAAGGGAGAACGTGGGGCTGTCCAACTCCTGCAGAGGTTGTAAATCTGGAAGAGCAGGGCTCTTCTATCCTACGAGTTGGAATGGGCTTGATTGCAGTGGGTTTTTTAAGGAATCTGACTGCTACATCCTTTTCCAGAGGATCTATGAGCAGCTTTGAACTACCGGCCTTCTGGTCGATTCTGTCAAGACCACAGCCTGGGAAGTCCTGGTGGGGGGAGCCTGCTCTGTTCCATGGGCTCACTGGGAGTTGGGATTGAATTAAAGTGACCAGAGGTCCCACTTTGGGCGGGACAGTTCCGATTTCTAGCAATTTTTTCCACGTCCTGTGGCGTCCTGATTCAGGGGAAGAATGCACAAGCTAGGGGACAGTGGGAGAACAGAAAGGGAATATACGGTCTCGTTCCCCCACCCCAATCAGTGGTGTCTGCTTTACCAAAGTTAAAATCTGGTCACCTTAGCTTGAATGGACAACACATAATAGCAAAGTGTTTGTGGAGACGATGCCATTGGGAGGGGGCACTTTGTGACCTTGGTGAGGCCAGCAAAGAGTATGCCTATGACCCCAGCTCGTGCGTCATCAGAAGAACAGACGGGCTCAAACCGGAGCAACCTCTGAGGAGGAGGACGGTGCCACAGCAAGGCCAGGTGACAGAAGCTGAAGGAGAAAGGGCCTTTTGCCATAGCGACACTCGGAGACCGCACTCTCAATGGGGATGCCCAGCCTCCCCAGTGGAGAGAAGATGGATGCCTGCTCTTGAAAGTGAGGGGGGCCGTGGGCTGTGCTGCAGGCTGCTCACTGCGAAGTCAGCAGTTTGAATACACCGTCTGCTCTGTTGAACAAACACGAGGCTTTCTCCTCCAATTAAAAAGTTAGCATCAGCTGATCCTTGGTGGCGCAGTGCACCCACACATGCATGTACATGTATACACACACACACACACACACACACACACACACGGACACGCACACACACACATGCACTTTCAAGGATCCCGGGCGGCGTCACAAGGGAAGCACTTAGCAGCTCACCCAAAGGGCAGCTGCTGGAACCTGCCCACTGTGCCTCAGCAGACAGATGTGGCCGTCGAGGTCCATAAAGATGGATGGAAGCCCTGCCCTGTTACAGGCCACCGCCGGCAACCTCCACAATGGGGGAGGTCCCATGACCGCAGGCTCAGCCCGCTTCTATGGGGTTGGGGGGCAGGGACCCACCTGCCAACCTCCCCACAGTCTGAGCTGCTGAAAGTTCTTCTTTGAATGCTTCTGAAAACAGTGACGACACCCACCGCTACTGGTCTGCCGGTGAACACCAATACCGGACGACAAGGAAAGGCCTGGGGCCAGCAGAAAAAACACCAGAAAAGCCGACATGGTTTTCGCGGTTTGTGGGGCAGAGTGGTTTGTTTTGCTTTGTTTTGTTTTGTTTTGTTTTGTTTGAGTGTGTGTGAAGCGACACTTGGTGATCACATTAAGTGGTGTACCATCATGTCAAATGACATACAATCACATCAAATGGAACATGATGACGTCAAATGGCATACAATCATATCAAATGGCACATGATCACGTCAAATGGCACACGATCAAATCAAATGGCACATGATCACGTCAAATGGCACATGACCATGTCAAATGACATATGATCACGTCAAATGGCACATGATCATGTCAAATGGCATGCGGTCACCTCAAATGGTCAAATGGCATTCGATCATGTCAAATAACACACGATCACATCAAATGGCACACAGTCATGTCAAATGGCATATGATCACGTCAAATGGCACACAATCATGCCAAATGGCATGCGGTCATGTCATCAAATGGCATACGGTCACCTCAAATGGCACACGTGCATGGTGCATCCCACTCTTGACCAGATGGCTTCGTAGACGTGACCGCAAGAGGGTTCGAGAGTATGTGGGAAAAACCCTGTCTCCTGACCCCATTCCCCACCACCTTTTCTGAAGCCTCAGCACTTTCTGGTCCCCTCCAGCCAGCCTGGTGGTTCACGTCCTCTCCAGGGCTGCTGGGCTCCATAGGCATGGGGCTACTAGCTGTGCGATCAGTGGTTGGAAACCGCCTCCCTCGGACTCCAGCAGTGTCTGCTTCTCCCACCCCCAATTCCTCGATTTTAACAATTCACTCCGCCGGTTTTCAGCCCTGAGGGCAGTCTGCTGACTCTGGGTATCCCCAGAGTTTTCATCCTTATCCAAAGAAAACCAGTCTTCTGGGTGCCCCCAGGGATTCGTGCTCAAACGAAGCAGGCAGCCCCCCACACCCACCCGGCCCATGTCTATGCCCTCGGTGCGCAGGTCAGATGGTACTGGTTCTGGAAGCCGCATCCGGTCAGCCCACTTGTCCGGCACTTTTCTTTCCCCTCCTGATCCCCCTCCCCTGCCCTCCATCTTCCACAGCCTGTACAGGGATGGGTGGGGATGCCTGACTGCAGGCTAAGCCAGAAGCGATGGTGAGTTCTTGTCTGAGGTGAGTTGGCCCCGGTCCTTGCCAGCCCAAGGGGAGCCGGTGGCCAGGTCTGTCCCTGGGGGAATAGTGCCGCCTCACAGCCACCTTGCAGGACCAGGTGAAACAGCGACCGAGGGTGTCTGGGACTGTGACTCTCACGGAGCAGAGAGCCTCGTCTTGCTCCTGAAGAGAGCCTAGTGGTTTCAAATTGCTGACCTGGTGGTGAGCAGCCTGCTGCGTAACACAGCGAAGCTTCGACGGGTCGTCTTGACACTCTTCCTTTACCCCAGAAAGGATCTCAGGTGACAAATGACATTTACGAGCCTCATTGCAATTCCATAAATAAACTCACTGTCATCCAGTCAGCCCTGATTCATCAACATCCTCTCCTGCCCTGGTGGGTTTCCAGGGCCACGTGTCTTGGCCTGAGCAGGCAGGCAGACTTCACAAAGCTGGGCTGTGCCTTCCCTGACTCCTCACGGTAGAAGTGAAGACCATTCCTACCAGCGGGTGGTGCTGTGGAGAAGGCACTGACCCCACGACCTCGGCGACAGCAGTTCAAAACCCCCCAACGCTTCATGAGAGAAAGTCGAGGCTGTGCCGAAAGATTGACAGCCCCGGAGATCCCATCTCGAGACGCTGCGTCAGAATGGACTCAGTGGCAGTGACTTTGTCAGGCAGGAGGTTCTGGACATCCATCAGGAGCCCTGGGGGCACAGCTGGGTCGGTCTTGGGCTCCCAACAGAAAGGCTGACAGTTAAAATCCACGAGTCACTCTGTGAGGAAAAGATAAACGATGAAGGAGAAAAGACACGGAGACTTGGAAACTCACAGGGACAGTCCTGCTCTGTCCTGCAGGGTCACTGCACCTTGGAACCCCTTGACGGCTGAGGGTTTGGGATGGTTGTTGTTTTTTTCAGCATCCTTGTCCCCCTGCTCACAGGTTAAGTTCCACAGAGAATGCAGTAGGGATACGACTTTTTAAAACGTGACACCCAAAGAAAGAGGCCCAACTCACTGCTGTCAAGACAATGTCCTCTCACAGCCACAATCCAGGGCAGGTTCGACCCGGGTGAACTTCCAAGATTGGCACTCTTTACCAGAGCAGGAAGGCTTCTCTGTCTCCCTCAGAGCAGCTGGTGATTTTGAACTGCCTGTCTTCCAGTGAGCAGCTGAGCCCGTAACAGTCGCCCATTAGACAGATCCAGGAATGCGTTTTGTAATGTTTTAGCGGAAGCAGTTGGACGTGACCTAGGGGTGGGGAGAAGGGTCCTGCCTTTGCTCTGATGCCATAGAAAACGCTGGCTTCAGTTCAAAGCCTTCCCGCCAGGGCAGAAAGCCGACACAGACGATTGCGGGGAAATGTCTGTCCCCACTGCCACCAACAAGCAACTTCCGGCCTCTAGACCTTTCACCTCTGAACTCTTGCTCGGTGGCTGTCGGACATCCGAGTGTCCCGTGGGCCGATGCTGAGGGCGTGACGGCCCATCTGGTAGCACAGTGGCCAAGCACTGGACTGCTGACCACCAAGTCCGCGGTTCACACTCACCATCCACCGCACAGGAGAAGGAGGACGGAAAGATTGCGCCCCCTTGGCCACACGATGCACGGTCATTGAGTTGATTCTGGCTTATTGTGCTGACCCGATCTAAGCGTTCAGAACCTGTATCACCCACTGATTGGCCACACCTGCTGCCGTCAAGTCCATTCGACGCCCAGTGACCCTGAAAGAGACAGGAACAGCCCCAGGGGTGTCTGAGACTGTAAGGGGTGGGGAGAGTCTCATCTTCCTTTGAGGAGCAGCTGCGGGGTTTGAACTGCCAACCGTGTGAGTGGCAGGCTGGGGCCTGATAGACGGCCTTATCGGGGCTCCTTAGGGAAGCCCAGTGGGGACAATTTACTTCGGTCCTATAAAATCACCACATGTTGAAATCAATTCGTGGAGTGTTTTGTCTTGGGGTGAGGTCGCTATGGCATCTGTTTGAGAGGAGTCAGAGTGAAGGGGTGGGGTTTAGCCTGTCAACCGGGTGGTAGCTTGATGACCTCATTTGGAGGTGCGAAGGAGAGACAGAGATGGCTCAGTGGGGGCGGGACACCCACTCACTCCCTGGGAGACGTCGCAGCTAACAAGACACCTGGAGCGAGGCTAGTGCCCTGAGCAGGAGGAACCACGTGGAGACCCCTGCCAAGGCTGAGAGGCTTACAACGCCACTGGATCCACAAGACTTCCCACCCACTGGCCTGTGACCTTCCTGCATGCGGCATCACTGCGTGTGCTTCGTGAGTCTGAAGAGGGCTTTATAGATGGGTATCAGACATATGGGCTCATATCAGACTTAGGGACTGGATCTGGACTGGGCTGGGACGTTTTCTTCATGTACAACGACTCTTGCATATGAAGTTCTTTCTTGCACACATGTGAGTGTCGATGAGTTTGTTTCTTTACTCGATACAGGCTCACACAGGGAGAACGGCGGAATCCAGCACTGCGATTCTGGACGAGCAGACCCCACCAAGAGGCAACTCCCTTGCCTATGAGTCCGGCCGTGAGAATGCGGGTCTTGACACGGAGTCGCCACGCCTGCGGAAGGCTGCACAGCCCTGGATCCTCATCCAGCAGGTGCTTCACGCCCTCCTCGCCATCAGCGTGTGGCCCGAGGACTGTGAGGCTCGGGTCTGCTCTGTAAATCTTCAGAGAGACTTTTGTAGCGTCGGAAACTTGTTTTAATATTAAAAAAATCAATCTTAAAGTTTAAAAGATAGGTAAATAAAAGTGTTTTTGTAGTTGTTTTTATCCACTATCAAAGCTGTTTCAGCAGGCGGTCAGGCAGGAACTCTGGTTCTTTGTTCACAAGTGGGGAAACAGAAGCAAAAGAAAGTGTCCAGACAGTTGTCGATTGGTGTCACAGCATCTTAAAAGCTATCGAATTGCCAGTAACTGCAGGTCTTTCCCCGCCCTGTCTAGAGTAAAGAAGAGTTAAGAAAAATCAAAGACTAATGGATCACATTGTGGCGGTCATGTATTCAAGATGTCGATTTCATGATTGAGATGTAGGGGTGGAGTCTAGCCTGTTAGTCTGGAGGTAGCCATTGAGTAGCCAATGAGGCCTCTGTGTGGGCATGGCTTTCTTTTGAGACTTCTGGGAAATCTCACGATATTTCCCTCGTGGAGAATGAGACGCTATCTTCCCCAGTTGTTGGGAGTTAGTCTGAGAGAGGACAAACTACAGACAAGACAAGATGGCAGCATCCGATGAGCTGGAAGAGCCAGGGGGAGAGACCACACAGCCTTACCCTGATGGGATCAGATCTCTGAAGCTGGAGAAGCCACGTGGAGACCCTGCCAGCGCTGAGTTGCTTCTACCACCACTGGAGGCTGTTGATGGACCCTGAGTCCTGGAAGCGAGGAGCCATGGGGAGAAGCCACACAGCCTTTCCCTGATGGAACCAGACCTCTGAAGCTGGAGAAACCACGCCAGGATTCTGCACCCACTCCCCTGTAACTTCATGAGTCAGAAGGAGACTTTATAGACTGATATTGGGCATATGGGCTATTATCGGACTTATGACCTTGAACTGGACTGGGTTGGGGTGCTTTCTCAATGTTCCATTCCTCTTGTATATAAACCTTTCCTTTATATCCACATGCGTGTTTATGAGTTTGTTTCTCTAGTCTACCCGGACTAACACACACATGAATCTTGGCTTCCATTATCCAGAGTCCAGGAGATCTAGATGGTGCCCGGCTGCAATTCCCAACAGCTACTATGACCATAGAAGATCCTGGACAAGATGAAATTTAAAAAATCATTAAAAGAGAGAGAGAGAGAGAGAGAGAGACTAAGTTACTGGACACTGGTGGAACCCCAAACTGTGACTCTTAGACACATTCCAACCTGAAATAGAGCCCATCCGAAACAACCTACAGACCTAGACAATGAACACCAGGCATGCCCATGAGGAAAATGCCCCCAGAGAAGCCAACACGGTGGGACCAAAAGGGCAGCATTTTCCCCAAAGCAGAGGTCAGAAGGCAGGGAGGAGGAGGAGGAGGAGGAGGGGAGGAATGGCTACCGGGAGGGACTCTGGGAGGAAATAAGAAACGTGTTGTAACATCTGGGGAACTGCAAGAAACAAGATGCCTCCAAATTGTTGATCGGAAAGTCCACTTGCTCTTTAAATTGTAAACTTTCACCCAAACCACAATAAGAGAGAAGGCGGGTGGGAAGGAAAGAGAGAGAGAGGGAGAGAGGGGGGGGAGGAGGGAGAGAGAGAGAGAGAGAGAGAGAAGGAGGAAGAAGAAGAGGAGGAGGGTAAGGGGAGGAGGGCGGGAGAGAGAGAGATGGCTGTTTCCAGACTCCCACCATCAGTCAGAGAGTAGAAGAAGAACCCACAGACCTTCCTGTGACCCCTGGGCCACGCTGCCTCCATGTGAAGCTTGACTTCTCAGCAGGAAGCTCTGCCCGGGTGTTCAAATGATGATCTTCTGTAATCATCTGCCAATGCTGTGGGTGACCCCCACAGTGGTTCTCGAGTTTCCTAATGCGTGATCCTTTCATTCAATTCCTCCTGTTGTGGTGACCCTCCCAACCATAAAATTGTTTCTGGGGCTGAGCCCCGGTGGCGTAAGTGGTTGAGTGCGGAACTGAAGCCCGTGTTCAAATGCAGAAGCTGCTCTCAGGAGTGGCACTGGGTAGCACCCACAGCCACCAGAGGCAGTGATGCCCACAAAAAAAAAAAAAATTGTTTCTGTTGATACTTCAAAACTATAATTTTGACAC
>PVJH01043526.1:0-13564 GCA_004026705.1 Nesogale talazaci | reverse complement strand
CTACTGTAAATTTTGCCTAATTACAGAATTTCCAATGGTGAACCTGTCTACTTTTTGGAGTGAAGAAATTCCTTAGCAGTTGAATGCAGGCTTCCAGGACTCCATGCGATTAGACTCCATTTCCTCCACCACCTGTGCATGTGCACACACACACACTCAGACACACACACACACACACTCACAATAAACTTGCACGTCCAAGAGTTCCTCCTCAACTTGCCTCTAGGACCAAGTCAATAGCATCTCTCATCTCTGCAGTCCCTGGGAAATCATCTTTGTGCAGCTGGCAGATTCTACCAGAAACTTACCGTTCGCTGCTTCACGGATTTAGCACCGAGTGTGGCGCGGTCAGTCGATAGTTTAAATGCAGCCCCGGAATTCGCTGCATTCTCCGGTGGGTGCACATCTCCTTTTTCCTTGGGGCTTGCTCTAGCCTGTCATGCGTCACATCTCCAAACCTCAGTCCTTTGGGTAAGCATTTCCATTAGGTAATAGTCAGTACACAGAGTAGAAAACTCGAATCCAAGTAAAGAAGGTCAAAAGTCATTGTTTTCATCACCAGGGGTTTTTTTGTTTAATTTTTTTCATCATCAAGCCTTAAAAGAGCCTGTACGATTGATGATGAGCAAGAATTACTAGTCCTCCCTGAAAGGAAGAGATCCGATTTTGTGCTGGGAGTGGGCTCTCGGGGCTTGAGTGGTGCTCTCACTGCTGTTGATCCAGTTCTGACGCGAGGGCGTGTGCGGGGGCATTGTAAAACTACCCCTACGGCTTCTGAGGCTGTACTTTTTTTTTTTTTTAATTGGGAGTTCTTACAGCTCTTATCACAGTCCATGTATATTTCCATTGTGTCAAACACATCTGCACATATGTTGTCATCTTTCAGAACATTTTCTGCTTGAGTCCTTGGTATCAGCTCGGTTTTTTATTTTTCCTCCCTCTAGCACGCTCCCTCCCCCATGTCCCCTTGACAGTTTATTGATTTTTTCCCCCCATGTCTCACACCCACAGTTGTCTCCTTTCACCCACTTTCCTGCTGTCTGTCCCCCTGGAAGGGGAGTCATAAGTCGATTATTGTGATCGGTTCACCCTCCCTCCCCCCTTCTCTTCCCCTTCCTACCCAGGTCGTACTTGTGACAAATGCAGACCGCTGCCTCTTTTTTTCCCTGTGCGGTGGCTGGTGGGTCCAAACTAGTCCTTTCAGGCAGCAGCTGAGTCCTTATCCCCTGTGTTACCACAGCCCCTTGGGCTGCATAGGTACCCTATTAGACGTTGATATAAATGGAGTTATCAAAATTCTAGGTCATGATAAATGAGTTGATAAATGATTAATGTCTGGCACATATTCCTTGCTATATGAAGTTGATGTCATTTTAGAACAGTTCTAGCTTTAGCTGTAACAATTTACAACTTGCTGAGAAATCAATTATCCGCTACACATGTCTCATTGAGTCCGTATCCCGACCCTTGTCCCAACTGCCACTGAGTGGATTCCGACTCGTGGTGACCCTGTAGGACAGAGGACTGCTCTGTAGAGGGACAGAGGCTGTAACTCTTTTTGTTTGTTTGTTTGTTTTTTGGGCATCACTGCCCTCTGGTGGTGGGAGTAGGAGGCTCAGCTTTTGCTCCTGTGGGGCTGCTGCTGGAATTGAACCTCCATCCCAGTGGGCCGTAGTCCCGTGCACAACCACTACGCCACCGGGGGTCAGTCTTATCTCTTTATAGGCATAGAGAACCTCACTGTCTGCTGCTGCCGAGTTCTAACCTCAGACCTGGCCGCTAAGCACTCAGTGAGCAACCACTGCCACCAGGACGCCTTCTATAGTGTTTCTTTCCCCGTTACGGACATGGAAGCAGGCCCTCAGAAGTGGAAAAAATCTGCCCAAGATCAGAGCTGGGATTAGGACCCGCATGAGACACAGAAGTCGATGCCCTTCCTCTCCACACACTGCCACTTTCCCCCTTCACTACGTTATGCTCATTAGACAGGTAGTCCAAGCCTGGATGGTCTTTTAAAACTATGGGTTCTCTGTACTCTGAGGAGGAGACCCCAGGGGGTACAAATGGCTAACCCTTAGCTACTGACCAAAAGGTTGGGTGTTCTGGTCCACCATGAGACTCCTCAGAAGAAAGATCCAGAAAGTCAGAAGCATCAAGCCAGTCATTGAAAAGCCGTTTGACAGTTCCGTATCAGCACACATCCACCCTATTAGTACTGTTTCTGGTACAGAAACAGTTCCAAATCACCATGTGATTTGGAAGAATAGGTATGAGGTTTTGTAGTCTGAGACCAAAAGGACATGCATATTGAGAAGAGATAAAACCGTCTAGCTGTGAATTCCAATATGGTGTCCATAAATCAAAGATGCTTATGTTATGAAGGACCGGGAAGAAAGGCATGGCATGTCCTGTGGATCAAATCCTAGCCTAACTGGTACAAGTGAGCAACCAAGTCATGAGTCTGGCACAGTAAGGTGTGTGTGTTTCTAAGAGGTGCTTTCTAAATGTTATTTTTAAAGACCAAATTGGTAGTGCTGTTGGTAAGCATTGGACTGCAAACCACAAGGTTGATGGTTCAAACCCACTAGCTGCTCCATGAGAAAAATGAGGCCACCTACTCCCCTAAAGATTTAGTTACGCTGGATAGGGTCACGGAGTCAGAATCAACTCAAGGGTAAAGTGACCAAATTTTAAGTGAGACACCGTTGGGGAGTGGTGAGGGTATTGATTGAAAATTTGGTCTATGTGGAGCAACAAAAATTTCCATTGAACACAAAAATAGTATTGTAATATATTTTAATTTTAAAATGCTGCGGGACATTGTTAAATTGTTAAAACAGGATGTCTGGTCACCTTATTCAAGGTCAAAGGGTTTGGATTTGGCTCAAGTTAAAAGTAAGTAATTAGAAAATCATTGATGTTTAAGGCAAGTCACTTTAAATAGGAAAACTGTCTTATCAAGTGTGTATTGCTAAAACGTAGAGTTTTTAGTTAGATTTTAAGAAAAGGTATCCAGACCAATGGCAATGCTTTCTGAGCCAGGTCCTGTGGTGGATTGCAAAGAATATAGCATCAGACTTATATCCACTCACCAGCTGGGCTATATTGACAAGTCAGTTCACGTGACACTCCTTTTCTGCATCTATACAACCTCAAAAAACTGGGTTGCGCTGAAGATAAGTTTGTAGGAGGGACTAAATGTTGGGTGCAGGTCTGCAAGGGATAGGAGCTGTAAGCTGCTATCAGAACCGTGTGTCTGAGTACTTATGGAAACTGGGATTTCTTCTAATGGAATATTGCATAGACTGTCACCAGGGCTTTGGATTTTTACCATAAAGAGGCTCTCATTTCACCAACATGACATGTGTCCCCCCCAAGGGAGAAATTCCACCCTTTCAAAACGCATAGATCCTGGCTCTTCAGTTATTGCTGTAATCACCTTTCTGTCTCGCTTTTTAAAAATACATAAGTCAATCTTTTATTTCATTGTCACCATGCTGGCCTGCTCTGCTCTTTCTCTGGATGTTCGAGGAAAGAATTGATTTCATTCATAATCGTTACCTGTGACTCGGCGAATATTTAAAAACCAAGTTCCGAATGAAGACTCTTTGTTGGAGTCCTGGCTTCCCCAGTCCCTGTGCCTTTGGACCAATTAATTCTTTGCCTTTTGACTTGTCCCATTTGTAAAGTGGGTACAATCATAATTTCCATGTTGTAAGGCTAGCAGATTATGAAATGAATAAAATCGTTGAATCGTGGTGCCACGCATGACAACTATCCAAGTGGTCAGGAAGCCTTACCTTATGAGTTTGCTGGTATTGATGATTCACGAGACTTTACATCTAAATCTCAGACCTGCTGTCACTTCTGAGCTGCAGTCTTGTGTATCTGATTGCCTGCTAGACAGTTTCTCATACCTTTCTACAGCACCACTAATACAAGTCTACACTATTACCCACCCCTCATCCCACAGGAAGAACACACTTTGTTGTGGTTGTGTGTGTGTGTTTCATGTACAGATCATAGACAGAAAATTACCAACGTGTATATCTGTTATCGAAACTTAGCAACACTTTAATGAGTATCTCAAAGTTGAGACTTTCAGAATTCTGAGCATAATCTTTGCAATTTCTTGCCACATTCACTTTTTTTAAAGAAAAGAAAAACTGATGTAGAAGCTTTAGCCAAATAACTATCCAAAATGAGAATTGACTACTCATGTTCTGTATACATTCAGAAACCCAGTACAGTCAGCCCTCCTTATATTTGGGTTGCACGTCCACAGAGCAACCGATCAGGGATTAAACGCCATAAAAAAATATTCAGAAGAGGGAAAAGAGCAATTAAGTGGCCAAACCAGTCCCTCAACAGTGAAGAGGAAGCAAAAACCCTGTTTACATAGCATTTACATTGTATCCAGTATTGTGAGTCGTCTCAGATGATTGTATGTGTACAGGAAGATATACACATTAACGTTCTTAAGGTAAGCATAAAAACAATGCTACAAAATCATAGAGATTTTTATTAAAAAAGCAAAAATAGGAAGCTGTTGTGTCTGGACTTCCACTCAATGTAGGTCTACCTGCGTCAGAGAGATGGGAAAACCATTTTCAGAAGAAAGAACTCTTTGATGGACACCATGTCCGAACAGCATTTGTGCTGTCTTTGAGGGACTGATCATGTGCCTTCTAACTCACATGCTCAGATTTGTGAGTACACAAGGAAGCCTGGAGGAGCAAGATCAGAAGCGCAGGGTGGGCGGGCAAGAATTTACCTAGTCCAGATTACCTGCTATCCTTGAAGAATGAAAAAGTGCATTGTTGTGTTGGGGAAAACCAACCACTCATGTCTGTCTCATCAACACAGTTTTCCTTTTTCTCACCATTACAGCCTTCCATTTTCTTAAAACGTCTTCCTTCATCTTGTGCCCTTCAAGGAAATCCATCAACATGACCTCTTTGGAACTCCCCCAAAAGCTCACCATGAGCAGACCTCTGTCTTGAATGTAAATGGTGAGCAGATTCCCTTTCAACTACTGTCTGATTGGGAGGCATCATGAGGAGACTAGCAAGTATATTACTGAGAGAGACGTTTACAGTCATCCATTGGGCACAAGACATATTTAAACATCATTTGGAAGAAACCATTGCATGTATGAACATGGAAGAACCGTAGTAGCAAAACTTTTCACTTACCCTCTTAGATGCAACACTACTGTTAGATGCCTTATAGTAGGAACCGACTCAGAAGAAAACACTTCACGGCTCCTGTGTCATCCTCAGCAATCACGGTCATGGCCATTGTTGAAACCACTGTCCACCCATTTATTTCATATAAGGAACTTGATGAAATCTGGATTTGGGGGACCGTGTCTGTGTGTTGGCAGGGGGTGTGATTGGGGGGGGGGGCAGGTCTGTATGTCCAACTTGTCCCTGAGGATCCCAAGGGATGAGTGTAGTGACAGCTTTTCTTAAATAACTCCTTGCATACGGGTCCCAAGTGAGACAACGGTGGGTAACATTTTTTAGGCCAGTGACTTTGATCCCAAGTTGAGTCGCCATTATAGGTGGCACCCAAGTGGCTGTTAAGTACATGAATCAAAACAAGTGCAAGACACGTGGTCTCTGTTGTCAGAGGGTTTCCATGTCAAGTTGAGACGATATCTGAACAGAACAAATTTTAACTCCGTAAGCTTCATTACATGGCGATGTGTCCGTATCAGGGGACCAAGGAAGTAAATACTGAGCCAAGTGGACAGAAAGGCCGTGTTGGAGATAGAGGAGAGTGTGGAACCTGGAATCAGCTATATGTTTACAAGAAGCTTTGCGGGGCAAAACGGAACAAACAGCCTTTGTGCTATAATAGTTTTGCCTTTTCAGATTATCTGTTGCTTTTGTTTTGCGAGAGATTTAGAACCTACCAAATCCATTCTGCAAGCCACATAAAGATGATATAAACCTATACTTTGATTGCACTGTCCTCACTGCAGAGGATATTAAGAGTCAGTGACTAAGTCTACCTGCTTAAAGTGTAAGACTCTTAAGAAAATGGACTGTATCTATCGGGACTGTCTATACCTTATCGTATATTCTCATGTATAATCTCAGTTTTCAGCACATTTTTTATACCATTTTTGTGGTTAAAATTAGCTGCCTTGCCTGATATTTGAGCCAGCTTATACTCAAGTATATATGGTATTCTGCCTATAGGAAATGTTCCATAAACATCTGTTGTGTAAATAGGAGTGTAAGCTCCTAAAGGGTCAGGATATGTTGTCAGGTGCACAGAAGTGCGTTGTGTCTTGAGAATGATCTTTAGGATTCAGCCTTCATTGTTTGTTTGAAAGTTTAGCTTGCTATGTGGTATGTGTCTGGGTCTGCACCTTTTTCAGTCCCACACAGTTCTAACTGATGACCTTCCTGTTTGATACTTGTTCATTTCACCAGGTCTAGTAGACCGACTGGTCTTTGGATAACAGATGAGGAGCGGTAATAGTAACCTTTGTAAAGTCTGAACTTGTGTTTAAATGACCACTTTTCTAAGCCATCAGTTTGTTCTGTAACACACCTCTTTGTGGAACCACAAGTATGAGACTTTGTAGATGACCTCTGCTCTCCTCGGCTTCCAGGCCCTAAAGTCTTTAAGGATTTGCCTTCCTCCCATTAATGAGTAGTTAAAAGAAATTGAGGCTGTTATAGCATCTGGAAAGAAATCCCCATATCTCATTTTCTTCTCTAGGAGCAGTTTCCTATTTTTCAAGTCTGATGTAATCTTCCAGTTGAGCAAGATTGATGTCTTTGAAAGCTAAGAATAGAAAAGTCTTAAGAGATGGCTGCTCTATTTAAGTGAGGTAACAGCTAAACCCAAATTCATCAGCCTGTGTGACCCAAGGGTTGTAAAGAACAAAATCCAAGAACAGAAAAAGGAAATATGTTAGAGCTTAAATTCTGAGCACTAAGTTTGTAGGAAGCTATGTGTGACAGTGCCCAAAATCCATTTGCAGAGACCCCACTGGAAATAAGCCTTTGTGTAGACCCGTCATTCTTCCCCCCACCCCACATTTGTTTTGTTTTGTTTTGTTTTGTTTTGGGCATCACTGCTCTCCGGTGGTGGGAGTTGGAGGCCCAGGTGGTGGGAGTTGGAGGCCCAGCCCCACTGCTGGAATTGAACCTCCGTCCCAGTGGGTCGCAGTCCCGCGCACAACCACTATGCCACCAGGGCTCAGCCCTCCCACCCCACCTTTTAACCCGCTCTTAATTTGTTCTATTTTTTAAATGATTCTTTTCTGCATTTGCAATAAAATAATGTAAACAATGTAATGGAACAAGTTTTATAGAAATTGTTCAATGAAAACCCATTCTGTGTAAATGTTCACTGAAAACAAAGTTTTATTTTAAAAAGAGAAAAGGCTGCTCAGGTAAATAAGGGGGAAAAATCAATGGAATGGAGTGAGTCGTGAGTAAAATTCAACTCATGAGACACATTATTTCTCAGAAAATCAAAACCAAGAGCTGTGCTGGGATCCCAGTGTGAAGAGTTCCTACCTTTCCCCTGCAGTGTGATGCTTCATTTACTTATCATCCATAGCTACACCAGAACCCTCTTCAAATGGCATCTCTCACAAATGATTTGTTTGAACACTTCTTCTATGTATATCCTTTGACTCACTCATTTGTTACCTTCTTCCCCGCTGAATCGGCCTTCTGCTTCTCACCTCTGAACCATTGAGACTCTCCCACAGCATTTACTCATGCACTCCATCTGTTGTTGGGACTGGCTGTTTTTCAGAGCAATTAAGCATCTCTTATCCTGATAGATACTAGGTCCATTTTCTCCTTTCTAAAGTTTCTTTCTCAGGGTAAATATTACATTTGTATTTTCTATTTCTGTATTAGATGGGTCTCTGGCGGCACCATAGGTAAACTTGCATGATAACCAAAAGCTTGGTAGGAAAACCTTCACCTGCAAGAAAATCAGTGAGTGGCCCCGATGAACTACAACATTCCTCTTGTTCTTTCATGCTTCCCACCCCCAGTATCATGACCCTAATTCTATCTTACAAATCCGACTAGACCAGAGAATGCGCACTAGTACAGATAAGAGTTCTCAACAAAGGGAATCCAGGACAGACAGTCCCCTTAGAACCAATATTAAGAGTTGTGATACCAGGAAGGAGAGGGGAAGGTGGGGTGGGGGAGAAAGGGAGAAGCAATCACAATGATTTACATATAACCCCCCTCTCAGAGGGGTGAACAAAAGAAAGGTGGGTGAAGGGAGACATCTAAATTATCAAGGGTTCTTGGGGTAGAGGGGGATGAGCTGATAGCACGGGCTCAAGGAGAAAGAAATGTTTTGAAAATGGTGATGGCAATAATGTCCAAATATGCATGACATATGGATGGATGTATGGATTATGATAAGAACTGTATGAGCCTCCAATAAAATAATTTTTAAAAAGAATGAGTGTAATGAGCCTGAGAGACGCTTTAGCCTGGCTTTTGACCTTGTTCCAACAGAAACCTTGGATGACAGAATGTGACAATACTGCCTTTGACAAGAGCCTCAGGCTGAATTCAACTGCTATTAACCGTGATCAAATAAATAAATTTTCAGAGTAGAGAATCTTGCTAGGTGCCTTTTAGTAGGCCCCGACCCATATGTGACCATACCCACAACAAAACACCACCATCCTCACAATTGTTCCTTTACCTGAGCCCATTGTTGGAGCCACTGCATCCATCTGCTTGAGGCTCTTCCTCTTTCCCACCATTTCTGTCAAGTATGGTGTCCTTCTCCAGGGGCTGGTCTGATGACCTGTCAGAAATCTGTGAGACGAAGTCTGGCCGTCCCTCCTAGGAGCACTTGTGCTTCTTCCAAGACAAGCTGGGTAACTCCCACTTTGTTAGATGTGGGAGCATTCCTGCCCCTGAGAAATTGTATCAATAAACTGCAGGTGAAGAAATAGGCAGAGTTCAGTCCTTCCTAGGCATTAGAGAATTTATTTGCTAGAGGAGTTAGACGAGAGGGAAAGCCCACACAGTGTGGAAAATTTCACTCAAAGCTCATATTGGATGAGAAAACCCCTGTCAATGTGAACTGTCTGGTAAGCACTGCCGTCAGATAGCTTAGCATAAAGTAAGTCACAGTGGAGCACAGCCCGAACATGCCCTGAATCTCACGCCATGGTCTATACCGCGGGGATCCCAAACTTATTTGGCCTCCTGCCTCCTTTTCAGGAAAACAAATTACTCAGCACCCCTCCGGCACTAAAATTTTTGTGTGGAGTAGCCCACGACCCAAGATACTAAAAGTATAGTTATCTGTCTGCCTGGGCAGCCCCCAACCCCAGGGGACAATATTCCACACTTTGGGAAACATATACCTGATTGAGAATCAGAACTAGCAGAAAAGCCCTGGGAGCATACTGCATGGATAATGGCTTCTGTCATAACACGCCTACTTGACCATGAAGGGACCACGATGGAGAACAGATCTGTAAGTCCAATGACTATTGGTCTATTTTAAAAAGTTTGTTGCAAAAAAACCTTACAAACACGAATGTGGGATAGACGTTCACACTGAAGCCTCTGCTCAACTCATACTGTTTCAGATCAAAGAAGTCATTTGAGAGTGCAACCATACGAATGTAGTGAATGTGTGGAAACCTTAAGTAATTTCTCATGCCTTGTTTAGGAATACAGAATTCAAAGTTAAGAGAAAATGCTTTCCGGCAAAGTATTGGTCATAGGTCAAATCATGTCCTAAAACACGAAGCCCTCACAGAAAGTTTTACAAGTGGAAAGAACTTCAGTCGGTGACTTCACCTTCATCAACGTCAAGTAATTCAGACAAACACTGAATGTAGTGAACATGGGAAGGCTTGTAGACAAAGTGAGTTCTACCTCAACACCTGAGAATTCCAGCAAGGAGTCATGCGTGGGCTGAATACAGTCCTCCCCATTATTGTTCAGCACCAGAGAGAAGGTCTATGAATGTGGGAAATTTGAGGAAGTTTTTCGTCAGTGATAAACTCTTGACACCTGCCAGTGAGAAAAACTATAGATGTGTTGAATGTGGAAGTGCGTCCTTTTTTTTAAACCCATAGTCACCATCATAGAATTCATATGGGAATGAAATCCCATTCTTGTAGTGACTGTAAAAAGGCCTGCCGTCAGAGCAGCTGTGTAGCTTCTTCGAGTTTGTGCCATGCAGAAAGCCTGTGGATGGAGTAGATGTGTGTATGTGCGGGTGGGGCTGGAGAGTCATAATTCAATCCTCATAGACCATCAAAGAGTGTATACCAGGAAAAGTCATTGGAGATATGACAGATCTTTCTGCTGCAGTCAAGCATTTTTCACCGCCAGGATCTCCATCCTAGGTGGGACCAATGTAAAGCAAAGGGAGAAGTCTGCCGCCACTTTGTTCTCTGAAGGTCAGCACTTTGAAACCACTCTAGGGGAGAATGACAAGCGCTTTCCACTCCCGTAAGCAGTTACCGTCTTGGTCATTCACAGGAGCAGCCCTGCCCTGTCCTAGAGGGACACTCTGAGTCAGCATGGAGCTGGAGCCAGTGAGTTTGATTTGGGGTGTGGGGGGGGGAGGGGATCACTGCCTCTGGTGGTCATGGGAGCTACCCAGTGCGGCTCCTGAGAGCCGCCGCTGGATTTGAACCACCAAGCCTGCAGGCCGCAGTCCCGCACTCAACCATTTACGCCACCGGGGCTCAGCCCCTTGATTTTTTTTTTTTTTTAACATGAAACTCATGTAGAAGAGAAAACTGTTGATTATTTGAAGATTTCCACTTTGGTTCCTATTTTATACACACACATATTAATGGCTTATTGAGTTGCCTACCTTCTGCTAGCCAGCACCTGACATTACACCAGCCTGGAGCAAGTGCTAAAGCAGCCGAGTGGCGGAATGATAACGTTTGAGTTTAGATTCCAGGTGAGTATGTGGTCTTGGGCAAATTCTCTTGATATTTCCCCCCTAAGTTTTTATTCTCCCAATTTTCAACTAGCCAGAAAAGTAGGAAATGCATATTGAACACTTCCCAAATTCTTCACTTAAGTTTAAAAAACATTTCATATTTGCTTTGTATTAATCTCTCTGTATCTACTTTGTGAATCACTTGAAAATGAGGACATTTGTTCAACTATTATCATCACTCCTAAGTATATTAGCAGTACTTCAGGAGTCTTTTCCTAAAGTTTAGCTCCGATATAACTTCTGTATAACTGCAATGCTATTAATACGACAAAGAAAAATAAAATTCTACAAAACGTGTAACATTTTCTAAAATTCAGTTTGTATTCAGTTTTCCAGTGGTCCCAAGCTATTTTATTTCAAACCACAATAAAAACAAGCGTCCCTTATCACACTTGGTTTTATGTCTTTAATTTCTGTTGATGCAGAATGACCCTGACTTCTGTAAGAACCAAGAACAGCTCCCCTTTAAAATCCCCCAGGTAGGGGTTGCAGAAAGTAGGTGGGCGGGGCTCTTGGGTGACGTCGGGTCATGAGCACTCAGAGCAATTCAGGAGGTCTTTCAGGCTCAGAGTTGTTATGACAGATGCTTCCTCAGTGCACGTTGATGCTTATTTAGAAGGTTCTGGGAGAGAAGACGGGTCTTTCTACTCCTGGAGAGAAATAGACACTTGAGGCTCTCTGCCCCCATCAAGATTTTACAAGGAGTCCAGGGGCGCAGTTCGACGACTCCTCTGATTGGCGAAGGACGCGTTGGGGTCTGGGACCTGCACGATGGCAGCCCCTGGGAGATTGCCCCTGTTGAACCTTTGGCTGCGGACAGAAAGCTTGCCTGCTGATTGGCGGCTCCTTCGAAGAAAGGATCTGAATCTACTTCAGAACAACCATCGAAATCCTCAGAGCAGAGCTTGCCCTAAGGCCCACGAGGCCCCTGCGCGCACGCGCGCTTTTGCAGGCCGGTCTCAGCCACCTTGCAGGAGAGATGACTGCTGTGGCTTCCGTTTGACGTGAGAGAACGAACCACCCCCAAGGGCCCCCGCCCGTGAGGGCAGAACTGGAATTCGAACCCGGACGGTATCACCCCCTCTCAGTGAACCGACCCCCCATCCCCCCTTTTGACCCTTGGGTGAACGAGACCCCCACCCCGCCCAACGAACACACTCTCAGGTTACTCCACCTCAAAACCAGGTAGGCGGGGAGTGGCCCGAGGGCCCTGTCCCTCCCTCCCCTCTCCTCCCGAGCCCATAGCTGCACCTAAGGCCAGGGTCAACGGACCCTTGGCGACCGCGCCAGAACCGGCGGTGCGCATGGCCGCATTCCCAACCTAAGGGCCCACTGCCCTTGGGGCACCCGGAGGTGCGCAGGCGGAGAAGTGGGTGGACGACAGAAAACTGTGGGAGACCCTGCTGCCTGTAGGCTGGACCAGGCAGCTCAAGACCAGGTTAACGCCCGCCTTTAGGGTTCCAGAAAAGCACCCCTGGTGACCGATTGGTTCTGCATTGGGCTGCTGGGTGCAAGGTCCGACGTTCAAAACCACCCGCCGATCCTGTGGCGAAAGGGTTTCCACTCCTGCATTGATCATGGGGGTCATTCTACCGTGTGCTGTCGGGTCACTTCGAGTCGGAACAGACTCGATGGCAGTGAGCCTGGCATTTTGGCGATGTAGTTGAGCCCTGGTGGCGTAGCACTTACACTTTGGGCTGCAGTTCGAAGCCACCAGCTACCTAGCAGGAGAAAGACAGGGCTTTCTACTCCTGTAGAGCGACAGCCTCTCTGAAACTCAAGGGCAGTTCTACCCTGTCCTACAGGGTGGCTACAGAGTTGGCATCGATTCCATGGCAGAGAGTGAGTGGTTACCCATCAGGCTAGCAGTTCAAAACCGCCAGCTTCTCCGCGGGAGAGAAATGAGACTTTCTACTGCCATAAAGGGCTTTGGTCTCCGGCACCCACAAGGGCAGGTCCACGCAGCAACTACGTTTATGAGTGGAAATCACTCGATGGCAGCGAGTGTGGCTTTTCATTTGGGTTTGGAAAATGTACGGGAGCTTTGGCCGCATGTGGCCCAGACAGTTCCCTGCTGTGTCTTTCTATCATCCCCCAGGATGCACTTGGCCAGGCTCTCCGGCATCATCCCTCGGTTCGCAGACGGCAGTGCTGGGGAGGTGGTGGAGCAGCAGGTAAGGAAGGCTACTCCTACATGGGCACACTGGCAGAGGGGTCCGGGGTGGAGGAAGCCTCCATTCAAACAAGTGGTTCCCAAATGCTGCTGGTCCCAGGGAAGAGCTCTTTCACTCTCTGGTGTGAATCCCATAACTAAAGAAAAACGTGAGCAGGACGAGATAGCTGTAGCTGCTTTATTTTGAATGTCCAAGAGGGAAAAAAACCCCAACTCCTATGCCCCTCCCTCCCTTCTCTTTCCCTTGCTCACAAAGGCACATGCAGAGAGACTGCTAGATTCCACTACATCACTGTCACCACTTCACTACAAAACCAAACCACGGGTTCCACTCAGTTCTGCTGGCCTCTGGTGGCAGCATGCTCAGGGACATGGGGCCATCAGGTCTGTCAGTCCCAGCAA
>PVJH01043525.1:0-13540 GCA_004026705.1 Nesogale talazaci | reverse complement strand
GGGAACTAGGAGAGGGGGCTGTCACCTAGGGAGGGAGGGAGCAGCTGACAGATGAGGAGGATGGATTGTGGGTGGGGTCCAACAGCCCACCTCAAACAGGGCCATGTTCTTGCCATCATACTCTTTGCCCTTCTCGGCGTCAGTGCTGTTGATGAAGGGGCTACTCTCCTTGGGGTTACCGTCACCTGTGAAGGCAGGGGAATCATGGGTCTGGCACCAGCCGCTTGGCCTCTGTCCTCCTGGGCACACAGCTGTGTGGCCACTTCCACTCTTCTGGGCCTCAGTTTGCACGTTGGGAAAATAGAGCTCCTGCGGGCTCACTTGCAAGATTCAGGGTTGATGGCATGCGGGCACTCTGCCATGGGTGTTTGAGAAACACTGACCTAGCCCAACCCTTGACTCCCATCTCTTGACCTCCGCCATCCATTCCCCTATAGATTCCTTGCTCTTGTCATTTACCAGTGTACCTTTAAGGCTCTCCAAGGACCCCTTCTTGACCACAGTGACCCAACCTGATGTGTTTTTTTGGGGGGGAAGGGGATGTGATTTTGTCACCATCACTACCCGCAACAGAGAAGGGTCCTTTCAGAGAGAGCGAGATCTCTAGGGAGTCGTCACTGGGGCTCCTGCCATCATCCTTCTCCTTCCAGGCAGAAGCCCAGTCTCTGGGAGAGAGAAGCCTCAGATTAAGGCCCCGAGAAAACTCGACTTCTTGGAGCGGTAACCCCTACCCTCAGAGGCCTGCTCCATTCCTCACACCCCTCAGAATTCACTGGATGTCTACCTCTCCACAGGAGGAGGAGGAGCCTAGAGTGACAGGCCCAGAACCCCGGGGAGCAGTTCTGGTCTGTTCTAGGGGTCACTCCAAATCAGAATCAACTCTACAGCAGCGTCATTGTTGGGTTGCTTGCTTGGTTTGGGGGTCACCACATGCCAGGCGGGGTACAGGGAGATAAAACAGGCTCAGACATCATCCTTGGTTTTAAGGAGCCTAAGAGCAGGCAAGATGCGCCAGTAACCTGGACTTTCCACCCCAGGAAGGTAAGTGCTGTGATCAAAGATGAACAGGGATGGTGGGAACACAGGAAAGACACTCAGTCCAGCTTGGGAGGGAGGTCACCGAAGGCTTCCCAGAGGAAGCGGTGTTGAGATTAGGGCTGTCGGATGAGTAAGCGACAGACGTGAGAGAGGCGGGAGAGGGTTCCAGGCAGACAGAACACTGTGTTCAGTGGCCCAGAGGTGAGCAATGAACCCAGTGGGTTAGAGGAAAAGGAAGAAGTTCGATCCGGCTCCAGTCTGAGGAAGGGCCATTTTGTAGAGTTGAAAGATATGGTAGTGCAGGGGAAGGCGACAAGGTGAGCCTCACCAAGCAAGGGCCAACGGTGGCCTCCTGACCAGAAGAACAGGTCAGGTGAAAGAAGTGAGACTTCATCTACTAGACAAGAAGAAGTCACTGAAGAAGTTGGGGCAAAGAACTGTGTCCCCCCCCCAAACAGACTTATATTTTATAAGTCTGTTTATATTTATATTTTATATTTTAAGTCTGTTTATATATTAAGTCTGTTTATATTTATATTTTAAAGCAATCACTCTGACTTATCGATGAAGGATACAGAAACCAGTGGGAGATTTTCAGTAATCCGGTTAAGGGTTGGTGATGGGAGGGCAATGGGCAGACCAAGAATTCTTAGCACAGATTCTGCACCAGATGTTTTCAGCAGGAGGGGAGGAAGAGCCTGGGGTGAGGCTTTGGGTTGCTAGTATGGCATGGGGGGAGGTTGGGGGAGATGGTGCTAGATGGGGAGACTGGGAGAGGAGGAGGCTGGCATGACCAAGATGTTCGATTTGGCTGAAGATTAGGGGATGGAGGTCTCAAGTGGATATGCCCAGAGGCCACAGGAGTATATGGGTCAGTCGGGAACTCGAGAGAGAGGAAGGAGGTGGAATCAGGAAGAATGCAAAACCTTGGGCCTGAATGACATCATTCACAAGAGTCTCTTGAACAAGAGATGCGGGTCTTTCAGAGAGAGACAGAGACAGAGAGACAGAGAAGGCTCCATAGAGTCCTCATCCTGACTCCAGCCAGCACCAGTTCCATCCAAATCAGAATCCCACTCTCTGGACCCTGCAGAAACCCTCACGGAGCAAATCCCAGTGAAGATGAGACCCTCTGGCCTCTGATCCTTTTGACCTCCGCATCTTCTGACATCCTCCCATCTCCGTCTCTCTCCATCTCTCCAAATGCCCATTTCCTCCCGGAAACCTTCCACGGAGGGCCCATCCCCAAGGCCGGGCCTCTACCTCGGTTACAAGCCAGATCTCACACTCTCAGAATGACAGATGGGGAAGATGCCCCCTCTGCTCCAGAGAAACCCACCCCCACTCGCTCCTGCCCCCACTTCCACCTGGGTCATCAAGACAGGAATCCCTGCTTCCCGAAAGAGCTAGCCAACAGCTCTCTCTTCCCCAGGACTCCTTGTTGTAGGCCCTAGTTCATAAGGAGGTGCTCAAGGGAAATCACTCGAGGTAAATTCCCTCCCTGACCTCTGAGATCACAGAAGAGCTGTGTGGGCACAGAAGAGAGGGGAAATAAGAGGGGTGAGACTCCGTCCTATTTAAAGGCTGACAAGCTATCTCACCGCACCAAGCTGGCGGCTTCCTTCCTTAATAGGTGGGCTGAGATGAGAAGAAATTCACTAAAAAAAGGCTCTGCCTTCAGCTGGGCAAGACCGAAAGGCTCTAAGCCTCAGCTGAGTTCTTCGCCAGGGGGTAGCAATCAGGCTAAAACTCATGGGGCTCTCGTGAGGATAAATAGAAATACACATGGGGGGGGGGGCTTGGCGCATAAACGTAGCGATTGCTGGTACTGCTGCTTCTCATTATTAACAGACGCTGTGTCCCATCCAGCCCGCTACCCCCTGCCCCCACCCCCCAGACACTGCCATTGTCCCCACTGAAATATGGAGGGTGCTGTCTGCTGTGAGTCTGGGTGCTCTGCTCCTGAGACCCGAACGACCCGTGTCCTTCGGCGCCCCCTCCTAACCCGTTGCTCCTTGGCGGGGAGACCGTGGCTTGAGAGGAGCGGAAAAGAGGGGTGTCCAGGCCGGAGACCCAGCAGCCAGGCAGCCCCGTGCCTGTCTCCATGGCGACCGCGCGGGCCGAAAGCGCAGCGCCGAGCCGGCCACGCGCCCGCAGCCGCTTATGTAACGCCGCGCGCAGCGCGGAGCCAGACTCTGGCCCAGGCGGCGGGCGCGGGGCTGAGCGCCGGGGAGGGGGCGGCTCGGGAGGCTGGCCCCGGGTCCCGCCTTTGCGCCCGCCGCCTGGGCCGGCCGCCAGGCTCCCCGCCTCGACTGCCAAGGCTGATGGGGTCCCCCTCTCTGGACCGCGGGCGCCCGGGTCGCGAGGGGTGGGGAGCCTCGTGGAGCTCTCCGAGGCGCAGGGCGGCGAGGAGAGCTCTGCCCTGATTCCCCGAGGCCGGAGTCGGGGCGTCTGGAACGCAGAGCGGCGCGCGAGAGGCCCGGCCAGACGGAGGCTGAGCCCGCCCCGCCCCCGCCCCCTGGGAGCGCTCAGCCCGAATCCGCTTTCAATTAAGCTGCGGCGGCCGGCGGCGGACTGAAGAGTCCCCCCCTGGGGCCTAGAGCCTGGGACCTGGCCGGTGGGAGGAATCCCAGACCAACTGCAGGGGGTGGGACGGGGGCGTCAGACCCCAAGGGACCTGGAGCCCTGGGGGACAGTGTTCTCTAGCTCGTCTTTCGTTCCGGGAGCCCTCTGACTCATCACCCCCCCCCCTCCCGCCCAGGTCTAGAGCCTTCTCATACATCCCCACGACCTAGGGTCTGAGGCGCTGGGTCCTAGGGCCCCTCTTGCCTGGAGACCAGGAGGTGCTTAGCGCCCCCGAAAGCCCACCATCTCCAGGCCCCTCTTGGAGTCTTTCCCTCTCTGGGGCCCAGGAAGCCAGACCCAAGTCCTGACCATTCTAGTGCCGAGTCCGGGGCCCTGGATAGAGAGAGCGGGGGTCTCTATAGAGAGGGAGTCCCAGCCACAGCGGGGGTCTGGGAGCTGGCTGGAAAGGGCTCAGCTCGGGGCGCAGGGAATACTAAGCCACTGACGCTTCTCTTAGTCTCCTGAGAACCCCCCTGGGAAGAAACACCACCCCCCTGCGGGCCTTGGGAGGCTCCAGTCCCCCAGGGTGGGGGTTGGACCACCCCCATAGTCTTGCGTCCCCCAAATCATCTCTCAAGCTGAGATGGTCCCGAGTGGAGGCATCTGAAGGGGATCCTGATGGAAATGACCCCCCTTCGTTCCCCGGCACCGCGGCAGGATGCCTGGCGTTGCCGCAGACTTGACTTTGCCAAAAAAAAAAAAAAAAGAAAGAAAGAAAAAGAAACCCCCCACCCCCACCCTACACACACCGCCACCGCCTCCAAGCAAGGCGGTTGCGGGATGGGGTGACCCCAGGGTCACTGGGGAGATGGATGAGATGCCAGCCGGTAGTTCTGGGTCCTGTATTTCAATCTGTCCTACAGAGGAGTAGGGGTGGGGGCTAAAACAAAGGAACAGGGGACTCTGGTGGCCAGAGTCATCCCCAGAGACACTTGGCCCTAGCTTGGACCCAGGACCCCAAAAGACCTCAGAGTTCTGTTCAGGCTACTAGCCCCCGGAAGACCCCTCTGTTTCAGCCCTGCAGCCCTTCCTGCAACCCCCAGAGACGTCTGTGGGGGCCTCCCCCAGAGGGTCAGGCAATGCCCAGGGGAGCGATTGAAGGCGCTGAGCGTAGACCGGCGAGCGAGCTAGCGGGAGGCGCTGGTGCGCAGGGGATGCAGCTCCGTTGGAGGGTGGGGGGTGGGGGTGGCTGACAGCCGTGATGGATGGCTGAGACCGCTGGGGGGCGGCGGGGGGCCAGGGAACCCAAGGGGGTGGCTGGCCCCGAGACCTCCGAGCAGGGGGCGGGCGGGCGGGGGAGAACGGGCGCAGAGACACGACTTGCTCCCCGAGCCCCTCTACTCTTAGTGAATCTCCGCACCCACCGCAGCGAATCCGCAGTGTCCGCGTCGCCGCGCCGCGACTCAGCCACCAGGACCCCATTCTTGAGGTTTCCCTGGGGGGCGCTTCCCGAGCCGACTAGAACGACCCCACCTGGGAAGCCCACTGCCGCCCCCAGGATACCCAGGGGAGGGGGGAAGGGGAGAAAAGAGGGCCCTTTTGGTACCCGTCCTGACCAGGAACTCCAAGAGCCTCTGGAGGAGGAGGTACACTTTCAGTCTGGACTTGAACCTCAAACAGCCTTCGGGGAGCCCCCACCTCGATTGCACCAAGTGCCCCCTTAAGGAGACACTGCAGCCGGACAGGGGCTGTCATATGGTTCCAATCTCCCACAGCCACCTTTCCCCCCCACCTTTCTGAGACTCTGGAAGTCTCGGAGCGAGGGACTGCAGCAGACTGCGCCCTCCGGCGCCGCTGGTCCCCCTCTCTGCGCCAGGACTCCAGGGTCCCTTCTGGGGAGACTGAGCCCTCCTCCCGCTCCGTCGAGCTCCACGTCAGTCTATTCTAGTTCCACCATCCCCTTCCCACCTCCTCCCCCGCGGAACTAATCTACGTTGGCCCCGGGGCCCACCGAAAGACGGCCACCCCTCGGCCCCCGGCCCCCGGCCCTGCCCCCGGGCGCAGCGCATTCCAGAACCGCGGACAGCGCCGGGCGCATTCCAATGGAACGCGGCGCCAGGCCGCCCGGGTGGGTGCGAGCTCTGCTGGGCAAGAGGCGCCCCCGCGCCGCCTCTCACACCCCAACTGCTGCACCACCACCCCCAGTCCAGCTGCCCCCTCCCCCGCCGCCCCCAGACCGCCGCTTACCGGGGTTGGCGCCCCCGTCGCCATCCTCGCAGTCCGTCAGGTTGTTGAGCATGGTGGCGACGCCGCGCCGGCCCGGGGACCACTGCGCCGCCTCGCCCGCGCCCAGCTGCCCGCCCTGGTGGCTCGCTCGCCCGCCCGAGCTCCCGCCGGCTCCGGCTCCCTGGCGGAGGAAGCTGCAGTGCCGCCCGCCCGGCGCACACACACTCGCACACGGACACACGCTCACACCCGCGCGCGCCCCCTCGCAGCGGCGGCGCTGCTCACCTCATCCCGTATGCAGGAGGCGTGAGCCACTGGCGGGGTTTTGGGGGGAGGGAGCGCGGGCGGGAGGGAGGGAGAAGAGGGGACGAGGGGCGGGCCCAGTGCGCCCGGTGGCCCCCTCGCACGGAAACGGGGGGCTGGCGCGTGGGACGGAGGGGGGCTGCGGGGAACGGGGGCTCGCCTCCCCAGAGCAGACGCAGCTTCCCCCACACACACTCCGGCGCAGGCGGGGCGCGGCACGTGGGCAGGTGCCATCCCGCGCCCTAAAAATAACGGCAGGGAACTAGGTCGCGGCCGCGGAGAGGCGGCCCCGCCGCGGCCGCCTGGCTGGGGGTCTGGGATGACCCCCTCGGGAGGAAGATGAGGGAAGCTGAAATGGCGGGGGACCGCCATGAAATATGGGGCCCGGGGGAGCTTGTCTGCGGAACCAGAGAGAGGAACCCTGACAAGGGGCGGGCAGGCGGGCGGGTGGAGAGGCAGACCCTCTCCCGTCTGGCGGGGCAAGAGGCTGCAGGGGGCACGTGCAGAGGCCCTGGGCCTAGGGGAAGGAAGTCCTGTTCTGCCTCAGGGTGGTCTAGGGTCTCTGAGCTGAACTGCAGGGCCCTTGCGGTCTGAAAATGGGAGGTGGGGGTGGAGCCTGAGGGCTGCAGTGAACTCTGGGCGTGCTTAGATTGACTGAAGAGCCATCCATCCCCAAAGCAAGACCCTGGAGCCCCCTGAAGTCTAGGACAGGGGTGCGGGGCTGGGGGTGGGGTGGGGTGGTGCTGAGAAGAAGCAGTCCTGAGGCTCGAGAGCTCCAACGCCTGGCGGGGCTGGTGCAGCCTCCAGGGAGGACAGGCTGGTGGCCTGGGAAAGAGTGGGGGAAGGGGGAATGAGGCCGCCTGTCACTTTGGGATCAGATTTGCTCCTGGGCGGGGGAGTGTCTAATCCCCTAATCCAGGATTGCTTTCCAAAGCGTCCAGAGAAGCAGACACTCCCCACTCCCCTGAGACCAGCCTCCCAGAAGCTTGATGACCAGGGAAACCCCCACCCCCCACCCCGCCTCACCCAGTTTGTGCCAGTGGTGGAAACGTCTCAGGGAAGGACATCCGAGGTTTGGACCCTTTGAGTCTCTAGAAGATGTGGGAGCACATGGGGGGTGGGGAAGTCCTCTTCAGACTCCCTCTAGTCTCCTTTGCTGGGCCTCTGGCCTCCAAAGAGCCTCCCAGGGCTGGAAGAAGGCCTGGCCTTCGTCTTACAGGCCGAGAAAACAAGGCTCAGAGAGGGAACATGATTGCCTATGGGCACAAGGTCAGGGAGCAGCACAAGTTGGTCTAGAACCCAGTCCCCTTTACTTGGGGTTAGGACCCTCCCCCTCAGCAAAGGCCCCTTTTTAAACTGGCCCAGCCTCCAGCTCCCACAGCAGGTCCGGGTTGCCATCACAGCCACACTGCTTCTTGGCACTGACACAGAGACTGGGTCTGCAGTGAGCTTTCTCTGTTTTCTTGTGCTCAGGCCTCATAGGGGTCGAGCCTGGAATAGCCTGTTCTCTTGCGATGGAAGACAGACCCCCTCAAAGTCCTTCAAGGGTCCTAAAAAGGCTTCCAGAACCCAAAGAGACAGTGATATGTAGGACAGGAGTCTCTCAGCACCCTGGACAGGGCCCGATGCCCAGATTCCATTGCACAAATTTGTCAATGACTTCAGACTGGGTCAACGGCAGAGGCTGCAGCAGCTGACTCAGACGTGTCTCTGAGAGACCCACCAACAAGATGCTCCTGTCATGGGGTTCTGTAGATGCCTGTTAGGCTCCTTAGGGTGGAAAACCAGCTATTCAGAACACGAGCACTGGTCTTGGGGCTCCTGGAGAGAAACGCGCACACAGTGCTTCTCAACCTTCCTAATACCACGACCCCTTCATACAGTTCCTTCCGTTGTGGTGACCCCCAACCATACAATTATTTTTCATCACCGTCATTTTGCTACTGTTATGAATCGGGCGACCCCTGTGAAGGGGGTCGTTTGACCCCCAAGGGGGTCGGAGGCCCACAGGTTGAGAACAGCTGCATGACGGTGACAGGAGTTTGCACTCGTGACAGTGGTCATAAAGAGAGAGCAGGTGGGCAGGCCCGTGTGGAGGCACTTGTAAGCACGTGAGTACACACACATCCACCATCAGCACCACCCTAGGCTTCTACTGCTTTATGGTGACATGCAACGTTATAACCTGTGTGCAGTATGTTTGTCCGGGAGATGGTGTGGAAGAAAGCAGAGCTAGGGCTTCCCAGCAAGCCCACTTTGGGGAGGCTATCCTCGAGGCATTCCCCCATTCACTTGTGGCTAGAGCGAGTAACATTCCGGTCACCCGGGAAGCCATGTGTTGCCTGATCCCACCCACAGAGAAACACAGGTTCCAGGGGTGCACAGCTGAGGGCAGGCTCCCCATCAGTGGAGCTCCTATCTCAGGCAGTGACTAGGACCCCGGAAACAGTGGTTCCATCCTCTCCTCTGCTGCCACACTGCCTGTATGCCCTCTCAGAACAACTTGAACTCTCTTCTTTGTACCTCAGTAGTCTCATCTGTGAAATGAAAAGGTAGGGCTGGGTCATCCTCCGATTCTGCTCCCTCTAGTTATGGTAGAAGGCCCCCCAGAGAGCCCAGGACAAATAGGGAGATGTTTCCAAGCAGAGACCCAATACCTCCATCCCTACCTCTCGCCTCTCAAGGAGATTGGGTCCTGTACTGGCTTCTGACCAACCCCCTGCAGTGGGCTTTGAGAAGTTGTAGGCACTTCCTGTGCTGCCAGCCTGGCCTTGGCTGAGAGGAGGTGATCCCTCCATTCTGAACCCGGAGAACCTGCCTGCCAGACCAGAGTGCTAGCAAAATGCAGGAGTGCTCAAGACACCATGCTGGTCAGGGTCCTGGCGCTGGTCTCAGAGTCTCTAAACCTTTTCTTGCGCATCCCGTTTCTCACAGTGGAAGAAGAAGAAAATCAGCTCGAGGGTGCTGCCTCTTGGATATTTTAGGATTAGAGCGCTGGAAGAGACTTTATAATTTTTTCTTACCGCTCTCATTTATGGAGAAATTGGAGTCTGGAAATGGAAGGTACAAATTGTCTTTAGGAGATGAGATTATGGAATACTAGGGGACTCCACCCTCAAAGCAAGGATCAGAAAGCTGGAGCCCTCTGACCATGTCTTCTTGCCACCTAGGCCAGTCTGGTGTTCCCCAGGGGTTCAGTTACCATTTTTTGTTTGTTTGTTTGTTTTTCAGTTCCCATTCTCAATCCACATCACTCCTGCGTGCACACACTCAACACCTTCATCTCAGGCTTCATGGGAGCAAGACCCCAACCCCCTCCTTCAGTCTCCTCTCCCCCCCTCATATGCCCTGCCCTCCAACCCAAACCCTGACAGTAAATTGACGAGTCCAGCACCTAATGCACAATGCACCCCCTCGATACACACACACACAGGACTTGCCACGGAACACGTCAACCACTGCTGTCTCCGTGGCAACCAGGGGCTTAATTAACAGGCTGTGGCCCTGTCACCATGGCAACAGTACCCCAACAACCCCCCCATTCTGCTGCATTGCAGCCTGTCTTCCCACTTTCCCAATCCGGACCCTCTTCTCACTGCACCCACCCCCCACCCCCACCCCACCTGGAGAGCTGGGGCCTGCAGATCTCTATGGTTCATTGAGAAGAGGGGAGGGGAGAGGATGAGAGAGAGAGAGAGAGAGAGAGAGAGAGCAGCCTGTCACCATGGCAACTGCAGTCCTGTTCATAACCAGTTTGTTGCCATGGAGATTCCCAGGGCTCACCTTGGGCCGAGGTACCGTACCGGCATTGAGGTTCTGAGCCCTAGCTTGAGGAAGGGGCAATTGGAGAACTCGTTAGGCAGTCCAGAGGGGGTCTCCGGATCAGGCAATTGCACCAAGAACAGCGTCATTCCTCCCAATTTACAGATGGAGAGACTGAAACCCAAGATGGAGGTCTGCAGAAGGTCAAGTGCGTCACCTTTCTAATGATCACGCCGTCTTCATCATTACGCTCCCTTTTCAGCATGGCAGGCTGGAAGGACCCTCGGATAACTTCCTCTTGACTCCTCTACAGAGCAGATGGGGCAGTTGAAGCCCAGAGAGCCCATGTGCCCAAGACCACACACCACAGTCCTCGAGCCTGGGAGACAGCATGGTGCACTGATCCCCTCTCTCTAGATGGGGACCCTTCTTACCCCCTGTTGTCTTTTTTTGTCCCTGTAGTGGGAGTGGGAGGCCCAGTCTTGCTCCTGGAGAGCTGTTGCTGGATTTGAACCGCCAAGCCCGCAGTCCCGCACTCAACCACTATGTCACCAGGGCTCAGCCACCCGTTGTCTTTTTTTTTGGGGGGGGGGCATCACTGCCCTCAGGTGGTGGGAGTAGGAGGCCCAGCCTTTGCTCCATGGAGCTGGAATCAAACCTCCATCCCAGTGGGCCGCAGTCCCAGGCACAACCACTGCTCCACCGGGGCTCAGCCCCATCCCGTTGTCTTAATGGACCCCTAGTTCTTTCCACTGCCCACTGAGAAACTGAGGCACCCTGCAATGGTGAAAACGGATCCCAGGTACTCTTCTACCTGACCAGGTCCTATTCAGTGTCCCCACAGTACAGATGGGGCAACGATGGTATATGAATGGATTCCGGGCTCAGCCATTTCTTTTAACCTGGGGGTTCCCACCTATAGTTGACCTCCCTGACAGCAGGAAGCAAACCCCACTTCCTAGGCCCCAAAGAAAGGACAATGCTCCCACCCATTTGACCAAAGCTCTCACCTCCCTCCAGGGTCCTACTGGCACAGTGGGTTAAGCAGTGGACTGTTAACTGATAGGTTGGTAGTTCAAACTCAGCAGCTGCCTTGTGGGAGAAAGTTGAGGCTGTTAGTGCCCACAAAGATTTACAGCCTTGTAACCCTGTGGAAGAGTTCTGCTCTGTCCTGTGAGTTGGGGGGCTCACTGTTGGCGGGGGGGGGGGGGCTTGCTGTTTGCAAACCTCCCCAAACCCTCCCTCCACTTTGCACACACTGCCCTCCCTCCCTTTGGACCTGTCTGAGGACAAGAGTCAGCAGGAGCATCCCCCTGGGGCCTAAGGGCTGGCCCCAGAGCAGCTGGGGGAAAGATGCAAACAGAGAGGGCCTCCCTGGGGAGCCAGGGTCTGCTTTCCCAGGTGTCCACCTCCCAGCGAGGGGGGGCTTGAGACTGGCTTGGTGCTTAAGAGGTGAAAAGTCAACCAGATGGGTCTCAAGAGGGGGCCTGCAGCACACCCCTGCACAAAGCGACCCACCTCCACAAGACAGACACAGAAATACACTCATTAACATGCCCATCAACGCCCTGGCAAAGGGTGACACACATAAGCACTGACTCACTGACCAGCCCACAGGTCATCAGAGCTGGTTGTGGGATGTGTCTCCTCCAAGACACATACACTCACACACCACAGAGCACAGCGCCTTCTACATGTATACTCAATTTGCGTACACACACACACACACACACAAACACACACACCCTCATACCCAAAGCTCAGGCTCACCCAAAGTCATACAGAAGCCCAGGGATGAAAGACCACGCACCCTGGGGCATCTTCTTCTGATCCCCAGGCCAGGGGCCCCATGGTGGGAGGGAAGGCTGGGGACAGGCCACTGTGGGAGGGAAGGCTGGGGACAGGCCACTGTAGGAGCTGCTTCCCCTCCAACCTGGTGAGATTAAGACTCAGCCCAACAGAGCAGCATGGTCCCTGACCCTGGGAGGTTCCATAGGAAGAGACAAAGGGTAAAGCCACTGCCCTCTGTGATGGTGTGCAGATGTTGGGGGGGGGGAGTGGGGTGGGGATGTTTGCCTTGAAGAGAGGGAATGTGAGGGAGGAGTTCAGCCAGGAGCTGGAGGAGTTGCCACACTCAGAGAATGAAGAGGAGTTTCCCTGACTTATGTGGGGCCGGAGTGTGATACCAGGAGATTGCAGGAAAGCTTTCACCGTGGGGCTAGGGTATTTAGGAATTTGCAGGCGAGGAGGGGAGTGTGGGTAAGGCAGGCATGAGGCAGAGACAGACCGTGAGGAGGCTGCGGAGGTAGCGAGGTGGGACATGTCTCCAGGGTCAGGGTAAGTTGTGCAGGAGACGTGGACAAGACTTGAGGACCAATTTGCTTCGGTGGGAAGAGAAACAGGTCTTTGAGCATGGCTCGTAGACAACCTTCAGTCTGGGGCGGATGGTGAGCCTGAGAGTGGGAAATGAGGCAGGCACATTCCGGGAACCGAAGAATTGGAGCCCAGGGCAATTGAGTGGCTTAGTCCAGGGTCTGGAGTCCTGGGAAATTCTAGGCCGGAACGTGGTTCTCTGTCCAAGGAGGACGTTCACCAAAGAGGTCCATCCCTAAGGGCATCTCTTAAGGTTTGAGATCTTGGGTTTGCTGGGGTCAGGGCGTGCTCACCTGTGACTCGGCAGCGACCCCTGGCGGTTCGGAGAAGCTATTTCTCCTTCCCCGCACTGAGGCCACTGGAAGACAACTGGCCTAGTTCCTTCCAGACTGGAAGGGCGCAGAGGCATGCAGGGACCCCGGCAAATGCCCGCTGGCACAGCTAATGTGTGTGCAGCTAAGAAGCGACCTCTTCAACGAAGGTTCGAAGCAGCCTTCCTCCCCTCGGCTCTCCAATGTGCACAAGGGCCTGAGAGGAAGACACCCTCAATCCCACCTGATGAGGTTCCAACCCTTCGGGTGCTGAAGCAGAAAGCCAAGTGGGTCATTGAGGGTTGGGCTTAAAGGATCCTCCTTGGATCTGGCTGTGTAGGATCGAGACCAACTTCCCATTTTCTGCCTGGGATTCCCGGGCGCTGTCTGCGACATTCCAGGAGCCCTTCAGGCTCTAGTGACCCCCTGGCCTGACCTGTCTCTACGACCTGGTCACATTTTTTTCCTCGGAACCTGCATTGACTCTCGGCCCCCTCCCCAGCCCAGGCTCCACCCTATCGTCCTGGCCCCTAATCAAGCTAGTCCTTCCCTTTCCCCTAGGTTCTGCCCCCTCCCCGCCCCCCGCCATCAATCACACGCCCCCTCCTTCCTTCTGAACCCCACACTTTACACCAGATGCATTCCCACACTTCATTCTGGCCCCCAATCCCGGCCTTTGGTCCCAATTGTCCCCATGGCTCCACCCTCTTCCCTGTGGCCCCGCCCCTGTCTGGCCCCGCCCCTTCACACCTTAGGCTCCGCCTCCTTCTTCGGTCCCGCGCCCCTCCTCACTCTTGCCCTTTGCAGGGACCTCTAGCTTCAGTCCCGACCCCACCCCTTTCACCAGAAGGCCCGCCCCTCCCTGGGGTTCCCCCCCCCTCCTCTCGCCCCGCCCCTCAGGTCCCGCCCCCTGCGGCCTCTACCTTTGGTGTCTTCCCGCGGGACATGGCGGGGGGCTGCGG
>PVJH01043524.1:0-13553 GCA_004026705.1 Nesogale talazaci | reverse complement strand
GTCTATTAGTGATACAGGCTCCGCTGCCCACAGGCCGCCTGGGTCCCTACACCCCGTGACGTGTTTTCCGGAGCCGAGTTCCGGCCGTGCGCGGCCCGCGGAGAAGGTGGCGCTGGGAACGGTTCAGGGAGAGGGACGCGCCGGAAGTTGTTTTGCCCTCACCGGAAGTCGGAGTAGGCAGGGTTGTTTGGTTCCCGGATAGGAGGCTCAGGCTCCTCGTACAATTCCCCCCCTCAGACGCCACCGGCCCGGGCAGGCTTTTACCCGGCTTCTTCGAGAAGGAAAACAATTCCTAGTCAAAGGCGCCGAGGAACGCTGGTGAAAAGGCGCCCTGGTGGCGGAGAGAATACTCGTTGGTCTACTAACCGCAAAGTGTCCGCACTTGGGAACCTCCAGCTACCCTTTAGGGCACCGTCTAGGAAACACAATTCTGCCCAACCCTGAGTGTTGCCATGGGTTAGAATTGCCTCGATTGCTGAGAGAGAGGTTTAGGCTCTGTGGAGGGAAAAGCAACTTAAAGTGGTACCTATAGTGGTTTTCCTTTCCACCCTAAGAAGTCAGGCCGCCTCCTCTGCCTTCTGACCCAGATAGAACTGATAAGAACTATGATGTCCAACGTTTTCAAGAGGTCACAGATGCTCAAGGATCGACGGTAGTGAAGGAAAAAGTCCAAGTTGTACTCAAGGATTTAGCAGAAAAACAAGCTTCCAGGAACATAGGGAAAACCAGTTGAAACCAGTTTCAACAAGCTGAAGCAGCACTGGAAGCACTCACTTGTCTATACCAAGAAACCTGGAAGACAGCTACTTGACTGCCAAAGGTTCATATTTGCCCATCCAAAGAAAAGTGACAAAATGTGGAAAGTAACACAAATACATACAAGTAAAATTTTGCTGGGTGATTTTTAAATGATCAGTGCAGTACATTGGTAGGGGGTTGGAAAAAAAATCAAGCCAGATTTAGAAGGGGACAAGGACAGAGATGATCACTGTTGACATGATGAATCTGATGAATCTTCACTGAAAGCAATACCAAAAGTTTACAAGAATGTGATGTTTTATGAATTATGAAAAATCATTCAACTATATGGCTCATGACAAACTATGGATAACTTCATGGAACCTGAACTTCAACCAAGAGGTAGTCATTTGAATGAATTGGGAATTCTACATGGTTTAAAGTCAGGAAAAGTCTGTCAGGGTTGTATCCATTTCCCATACTTATTCAGTCTATGCTGTGTCAATACTCTGGATTTCATGAAGAATGTAGTTGCAGGATTAGAGGAAGGTGTATTACTAACCTGTAATATAGATGGCACAACTTTGCTTGAAGTGAGGACGTGAAACACTTGATGAAAATAAAAGATTATAGCCTTCAGTATGGATTGCAACTCAATGTAAAGAAAACCAAAATCCTCATAATTGAACCAATAAAAACCATGACAAACCCCCCCCCCCAAAAAAAAAAAGTTAAAGTTCAGAGTTCATCTACCATCAGTGGTCATGGAAGCAGCAGTCAAGAAATTAAATGACATTTCACTGGACAAATCTGCCAAGGTCTCTTTAAACTGTTAAAAAGCAAAAATGTCATTTGAGGCATGATGTACCTGGTACTTTTCATTGCCGTGGTATTTTCAATGGTCTCATGCATGTGAAAGTTAGATAATGACTAAGACGGAAAAATCTGCATTTGAATTACAGTGTTGGCAAGGAGTCTGGAAAGTATCATGGACTCCCAGAGCAAACAATCAGCCTTGGAAAAAATACAGCCTGAATGCTCCTTAGAAGTGAGGGTGATGAAACTTTGGAAATGTCACCAGAGACCAGAGTCCTTTGACAAAGACATCGTGTGTGGTAGAGGATCATTAGAAAATGAAGCTCATCCTTGAGATGAATTGCCATAGTGGATGCAACAGTGGGATCAAACCTAACAATTGTGAGAATGGGACAGGACTGGACAGTGTTCCATTCTGTTCTTCATAGTATAGCTAATTCAGAACCAGTTTAACAGCATTAACAATAATGAGTTTTCCTCCAGTCCCAACACCATTTTACAGTCCAGATTTTCAAGTAACTTGCTCAGCATACAGAATGAATTAAGTATGAGGGGGTACCAAGATTTTTTTAGGGGGGGAGTGTCATCGGGACCAAAATTTTGAAACCTATTATATGGTAAGAGGTTATACCTTTCCTGATTTTAAATCATGCAAGAGCAACTTTTGTTTGAACTGTCTCTTGGTCTATGTATAGGTTTCACATGAACATAAGTGTTCTGGAACTCATTTTTCGCAATGTTTTCCATAATTTATTGATTCACAATCCAATGTGTCTTCAGTCAATTTCTGACAGCTCCCTGTGTACTGCTACTACTGTTTAATTCAGAAAATTCTACTTGCATGTGGTATTATTGCTTGACAGTGTTTGCATTCTTTTGGCTCACCTTTCTTTGGAATGGACACAAACACAGTCATTGTCCATCCTATTAGCCAGAAAGCTGTCTTCCAAATTTCTTGGCATTGATGAAAACTTCCAGCATTGTTGAAACACCTCGAATGGTATTCTGTCAATTCCAGGATCTTAATTTCTTGCTAATGCCTTCCTGATGTTTGGACTTCTTCCTTCAATACCATTAGTTATTTTTCCCCCATTAGTTCTTGATCATACACTATATACTGAAATGGTTGGAACATTGACCAGTTCTTTTTTCATAAATTCACTGTTCATCTTTTTATAGCTTTTCACGCCTTTAAAGAGTTAAGTCTCAGAAACCAACAGGGTAGCGCTACCCTATCCTGAAGAGTCACTAAGTCAATTAACTAAATGGCAATGAGTTTGGTTTGACTTAGTGTCAGTTTTTTTATCCACAAAATCCTTCAGTAATGCAACTATAAAATCTCTATTTTTATTATTCGCTCAATTTGAAAAATTTTACTTTTTAAAAGCCTTTTTAATTTATATTTCATTAAGCCCAGTTTTTCATATTCATAATATTCTTAAAATAATTTTAACTATTTCTCCCTGGTTAATAAATTTGAAGTGATAGAACCAAACACCCTAAAAAATAACATCTCCGGGGCTGAGTTCCGGTGGTGTAGTGGTTGAGTGTGGGACTGCGGCCCACTGGGTTGGCAGTTCAAATCCAGCAGCAGCTCTCCAGGAGCAAGGCTGGCCCACCACCAGTGCAGTGATGTGTCCCCCCCAAAAAAAACAAACAAACAAAATAACATCTCCAATTCTAACTGTAGAATCTGATTTAATACCAGGAACCCTGGGAAATTCAGTTTTCAATCTAAGCTCTCTCTTAAGTTCTAAGTTTAGTAAAATTTGAAATGGTCAAAAAATAACAGATTGTTAGAAAGGGAGAACCAACTTCAGGGATCTACACATAGCCTCCTCTCTGGGACACGGACAACAGGGAAGTGTTGGGACACGTTGGACAGTGTACAGTATGAAAATAATAACAATTTATAAATTACTAAGAGTTCAAAGGGAAAGGGGGGGGAGGAAGCGAAATATAGGGAGCTGATTCTGGGGGCCTGGATGATGTTTTAAGAGTGATGATGGCAAGAAGCATGTAAATGTGGCCTGCATACAATTGATGTATGTATGGATTGTGATGGGAGTTGTATGAGTCCCTAATAAAATGATTCATTCAAAAAAAAGGAGGGAGGGAGAAGGAGGAGTTTATTCCAAGGGCTCAAGTGGAAAATATTTCAAAATGAATATGGTAATATGTGTACAAGTATGCTTGATACAAATGATGTATTGAATGTTATAAGAGCTGTAAGAGGGGCTGAGCCCCGGTGGCGTAAATGGTTGAGTGCAGGACTGCGGCCAGTGGGCTTGGCAGTTCAAATCCAGTGGTGACTCTCAGGAGCAGTGCTGGGTAGCTCCCACGACCACCAGAGGGCAGTGATGCCCACAAGCAAAAAAAAAAAGAGCTATAAGAGCTCACAATAAAATAATTGGAAAAAAAATTAACAGATTGTTATTAGAAAAATTAGAAAGCCAATGTGCCGTTGCTGCCATGTCACAACAAGAAGCATGGACGCTCCTCCAAGTTTTTTTCTTTTTGTTTCTGAGTTCTATCCATCTTATTCTTACGTTATTGTCAGGGGCTGTTGAGTCAGTTGTGACGGACAGCGACCCTGGGTAAAACAGAATGAAACCTCACCCAGGCCTGGGCCAGGCTCACAATTGTTATGACTGAGCCCATTGTGGAATATATGCTGGATCTTTTCATTATCATTCTACCATTATATGGACTTGGTCAATAACCTCCACATGGGCCTCTTTGAGTTTTCTAACTTTCTGTACATTTTCTTATAGATCCTGTTTGTTGTCCTCTCAATGTACTCTTTGACAGTTTTTCATTTTGGTCCAGTTTTTTTTTTACCTTCACTGTATGTTGTCGGGGCTTCTTTTGCAGTCTCATAAGGGTAACTAAAAAACATAACAAAAACAGTCAAAACAGTGGCTTCCCAAGGGGTCTGTTGGACCAGTTAAATCCAAAGCATAGAGTGTAGTTCACATTTGGGGGGAGCTAACGGGTAACATCAATCTTGGTACACCTCTCAAAGGACACAGATGATCACAGAGGCTGATTATAAATTTCAAGAAAATGTAAACATCATTGGTGAAAAAAAGACCAGAAAGTTGCCCCGGGTAAATGTTTTCCATCAGGTCAGTGCACTTGCTTATTCTTTATGAGTAGCAAGGGTTATCATGAGAAAATATCCTCAGGAAACCTTACCCCACCAATCCTAAAGCTTGATCTTACCCCTTTAGACTTTTTTTATTCCAGAACCTAAAGATACTTGAAAAGGCATACAATTTTGAGCTTTGTGTGGATATATTACCCACTGTTATGATGTGTAAGTAAAAGAACACACAATTCTTTGGCGAAGGATGGGTTGGAGAAATGGAAACATTGCCTGCCTAAGTATGTAATCTTAGGTGGAGAGTGACGTTAAGAAACAGTATCTGTTCATTCTGATATTTTTGTTAATGTATCTCTGATTTTATAGCACTACTTTTTTACTTTGGCATAGATCAGTGGCACACACTAGTAGCAAAAATAAAACAAAACACCTGGACAAATGATAATAGTTCAAGCCCAAAACAAAAATGTAACTATTAAACTTTGAGATATCCTTGTTCCTACTATGATGTTTAGGTAGTTTAAGAATTTATGGTAATTGTACAGTGTTGAAGCAACCTTCCAGAAAAGCATCTCTAACATTTTTAGATGTCAGTGAACATTTGACACCTTTCAAAGTTCAAAGAACTTTAAGAGGACAAAAGAAAAATTTCAATCATTCTAAACAAAAACAGCCTAACTGGTATCTCCATTAATGAAAATTGATACCAGAAAATACAGTAAGATCTTTATGGGCTGAGCCTCTGTGGCATAGTGGTTGAGTGCGGGACTGGGGCCCACTGAGTTGGCAGTTCAAATCCAGCAGCAGCTCTCCAGGAGCAAGGCTAGGTCTCCTACTCCCACCACCAGGGCAGTGATGCCCCTCCCCGCAAAAAAAAGATCTTTAAGAAAACAGTGTACACAAAACTATCTTATCTAATCAAAAGGACTTTGGTTAGGTGGATTGTAGTATCCTAGTATATTATCCTGCCTTTAACATCTTAGTTTGGAAAATACTTAAAATATTAATAGAAATGGGAAAATGAGTAAGTGAAAGTTACTACAGTGTATGAAATGATGGTGAACTTTATTTTCCCGTTCCTTTGTTTTCTAAATTAAACCAACTTGCTTCTAATTTAAAAAAAAAAAACACTTTAAAACATGTTTAGTATTGTTGCTGAGAACGTTTCATTGTTTCTCACTTTTGAAGCATGGGAGTCCATTGTGTGGAGATGTCTGGGGCCTGTGGTTCCATGGTAGAAAAGAAAAATGAGAGGATGGCTTTCTTCAATCAATGTGATTAGTAGAGTTTGTTATATAAACATTTAGTAGCATTGTAAAACCAGGAAGACAATGCACACTTGTTCCCTAGGAAACATTGTTTGAATACACACATTTCAGAAATTGTACATGATTTATTTAATAAACCAATTAAAGATACAAAAAGCTGAGAGGAAATTTAAAATTTTGTTTAAATACAAATTCGCTCTGTAATATGAAAACATACATTAGACCTCTAAACATGTTTTTTTCATCTACAAAAATTTTTCCTTCTACACTAGGAAATTTGAAGAAAATTTTTGAGAAAGTAAATATACATTATTTACAGTTGGAAAATCAATCTAAAAACCTTTTCATTTCATAAACTAGGATATAAATGCAATATGTATATATATACACATATATATCTTTGTATGCAGTCCCCCCCTTCACCCCAGTAAAAAAAGGTGATCCCAAACATAAAGCAATTATGCTTTTATAGTAACTGCCTACTTAGTCAGATTACCCCAATGTCCAAGTTGCTTTCTGGGCTCTTCAGTCTTTGATTCTTTTACCATAATAGTACATCATTAAGCACTCAGTAATGGCCCATGAGAGTCCACAGAGTTAATGAACAAAAGTTTTAAGAATAATTAAAGATTAAGGTAGATCTTACTGATAATAGAAGAATGAATTTTGTGAAGCCATTTATTTTTCTTCCATATTTTAGCTACATTTACATTAAGATATAACTTGGTAATGTTTTTTCATTTCTATGAAATTAAAGTGTAGGACTTAGAGCCACAAAATTTAGAATTAGAAGAAAAATCAGAAATGTAATTCAGTCCAATACACATCTTCCCACTTCTTTTTCTGAGAACTGACGCCCAGAAAGAGTAAGCAGCTTGCCCAAAGTTACACAGCTAGTTAAGGGAAAGTTGCTCATAGGTACGAATGCTATCCTATTTCTGGAAAGAATTCCATATGATGGGCATGATTTTTAATGTTCTACTTTACATATCCAGAGTTCATAGTGCTACCAACTAAAGTCATCTAAGTAAGACCATAATTTTAACAAAATATAAAAGGTTCTTTGCTTCTTAAAGAGTTGAAGTTTACTTAACACACAGGTAGAATGAAAACAGTTTTTATATAAATTTCCGGTTACCTTACACTTAAGTACTTATTTACAAACATATCAGGAAATCTGTTAAAATGTAAAATGGGAAACATTTTAAAATGTGTATTATTAGCAACTGAAAAAAATCTCAAAAGAATGCTTTCATAATATAAAATATTCTTTCAAAATTGGATTTGGAAACCTTTGAAGAACAAACAAAAAACACTTGGCTTTCCCCTCCCTCATCCAAAGTCAAAGTTAACTCTCCCTTATAAAAGTAGTTACAAAAATTAGGGACCCCTGCTGAATTTGTCATAGAATCAGATCATTTGCCAACAAGTAGAAATGTTCAATTAAAAACAATCCTCTTATCATTCCTTTGGTGTAAGAATTAAAAAGCACTGGGCTCCAGCAGTTCATTCTGCTTCACAGCCACCTGCGAGGTCAGTCCATTGGAGCTGGCCACCACCATCACATAAGGCTGGGGCTCCGCTTTCTCTCTGTCTTCCCTCAAGTTATCCTCCGGCTCCTTTTTCACTGCTTCCTGGACAAGAGTTTTTGTTTCTTGGGCTTTGATAACTGAAGTGATGACAGTGCCAGGCGGGTGAGCCACCAGCTGTGAACTTCGAGGAGAGAAGGTCACCACAGGAGTAGTGGCACTGAAGGATGGAGATGAAGCCAGGCTGCTGGTCCCATTGCAAATGGACTGAACATTGCTAGTAAGAACCTGTTGAACGTGGGCAGGGCTGAAGACAATGGAAGGAGGAGAGCCCCGCTTGGGGGACTGCAGCAAGACATTTTCCTTCAGTACTGTCATCGGCTGGGAGGACGGGATGGCTTGTAGAATGAACTTCTGCGAGCCCGCACTGGATGACGGATCCGTGCTGGCTATGACTGTTGTAAGTGGCACTGTCTGCAGGGTTACTGTGTGCAACTGCTGGTTCCCTGGAGAAACCACCACAGGAACTTGGGCTGGAGTCTGGATAGTCCTATTGAGATTACAAAATACAAGTCAGAAAGTTAGCATGTTTCCCATCATTTAAAACTTCGACTCTCAGCAAATCATTAGGACATCGCACTGGTACAACAATACATTTGCCAAAGTTATTTCTCAAATGTTCAATACCACAAAAGTAATTTTGCCAGACCCTCTGGTGGTGTAGCAGGTACAAGTTGAGCTGTGATCCACATGCATGGTCAGCAGTTCGAAACCACCCGCAGTTCTGAGGGATGGATACAAAGCTTTCTCCGTCCATAAACAATCCCAGAAACCAACAGGAAACCCACCAGAGGTCGCTATGGGTCAGCATTGATTCAATGGCAGTGAGGATGGGTTTTGGGTTTGGTAATTCAACACTGGGGACATAGCTATAAACACCAGCTTTTTACAGTGATACCATCTGGAGAGTTAGACAGAAAAAGTGTCTTCATAAAGTGATCTATTAAGAAGCCATGGTGGTGCTGTCTGATAAGAAATAGATTGCTCACAGCCAGGATGAAGATTCAAACTCATTAAGAGACTCTTGGGAGAAAGGTGAGGCTATATGCCCCCTCATAAACCACATAAGGTAGCTACAACCCATAACACAAAAGGGGAGGTAATTTTGCAGAGAACAAGGGAAATATAAAAATACTTGACAAAAAGTTTTATGTGAGTTACTTATTCAAACATCCTAGGAATTTTAAAACATACTTTGGTTATTATTTAAGTACTTGAAGAATAATGTCAATGTGCTATAATTGATGCACCACAATGAGCAAATTCAAGTGATTATAATTGTTTGAAATCCATTTTACTCTAAGTAGTTACAGATGAAGAATGCTCTCTAGAATAAGCAAAAACAACAAAAAAGTCACTCTTAAATGTACATGTGATGAAATCCTAAAAAATGATGCAAATATTTTTTAACCAATATATTTACAGGAAACAAGTCCAAGGCCTGCCTTAATTGGTTTGGGGGGCTCTGAGGCCAGCAGAGAGAGCACAAAGGCAAGCAAGCTTTGGGAAACAAATAGAAGTGAAGATTAGCAATTTCACAAATTTTAGTCACAATTACAATTTCCTATAAAGTTCTTTGGTGTTATTAGTTTAGCAGTGGCAGTTTATGTGATCTATCACAAGTCAATCTAATGGTAAAGCTCACAGTTGTGGACCACTGTTCCTATAAAACAAATTATAGTTGAAAAAACTCAACATCTGGATCTCAATGGTGATCTCTGAATTTTGTAATGTTCATTCATGAAAGATGTGTGGTGACTACGCCAAATAAGTAAAAACAGGCTAGCTCCTATAAACAATTATTGCTAATTATTCAAAAATTAAATTGTAAGTTACAGATATGGGACTGGTCATATGTGGGAGAACTTACATCACGAAGGAGAAAATAAATGGGCCAGATAGAAAGATAAAGAGCAGAATCAGTGGCTGAGCCCCGGTGGCGTAGTGGTTGTGCGTGGGACTGCGGCCCACTGGGACGGAGGTTCAATTCCAGCAGTGGGGCTGGGCCTCCTACTCCCACCACCGGAGAGCAGTGATGCCAAAAAAAAAAAAAACAACCAACAAACAAACAAGCGCAGAATCAGCTCAACTCACAGGTGCAAATGAAGTGGAACAGCACAGGCTGCCTGGCACTGGCTACTCGTCAAAGAGAAGGGCTCCCATTTTCACACTGCCCCCACGTCATCATCACAAGGATAAAGCTAAAGCAGTATCTTGACAGCTTTTTTGAATGACAGAGCTGGAGCAAGTGTGAGTTGGGGCATATAAAGATTGAACAGGGGAGTGGGGTATCTTAAAGAGCTTGGTAATGCGTTTGTTAAACATTTAACTGCTAACTCAGTAGTGCAGTTTGTTAAGCACTTGGGAGGAACTGAGTTTGCTGACCCATAGAGGTGGAGCTGAGTGTCTTCTGGCTTACAGTTTGAAGCCAGCAGCTCCTGTACAGTTATTAGCCTTGGAAATTCTATTGGGCAGTTGACTCTGTCCCACTGAGCTATTAGAAGTACTTGCCACCAATAGGTTTTGGTGGTGTATAGAGTAAAGCTGGAGTCCCTGGATGGAGCAAACTATTATGCTTGGTTGCTAACGCAAAGGTTGGTGGTTCAGGACTACCTAGAGTGGCCTCAGGTGAAATAACAGTGATACTACTTCCTCAAAAATCAGGCACTGATGTGCATAGTCTGGTTACCAGACAGAGAGTAATGTAAAGACAATTATAGTAGATCAAAATGAAACATCTGATCTGGATGGTTAAAAGGTTAACATCTAATTTAATCCCCTTTTTGAGTAGCAGTTTTGTAACAATGCCAGAGAAGGGCTAAGGCCAAACCAACAGACTACCAAGGGTACAGAAGAGAAGAAAGTGTCCTAACTGACCACTTGTATGCTGATCCTTTCTCATATGAATTATAACCTGTGTTCTTCCCCAAAACTTCATAATCGTGAGCATCCTCAGTTTTGTAAAGCCACTGCAATGAATTATCAAACCCAACTACAGAAGTGGCCTCCACCAGAGGAATAGCTGGTGTCAAAAAAAGGATGGTGCGTGCACGCGTGTGTGTTGAGGCAGTGTCTGACCTATGCCTTGTAGCAGTCATCCAGAAGAGTTAGAGGCATGGGTGACCCACAAGCTGTTCTCACAAAGCCAGGTAATATTTCTTTTTGGTTTGTTTGTTTTGATTTGGTTTTTTTGGCATCACTGCCCTCTGGTGTTCGCGGGAGCTACCCAGCACTGCTTCTAAGAGCCGCCGTTGGAGCCAGGTAATATTTCAAAAATAAAAAAGACCCAAGAGTTTCCCAAGCCACAATACACACATTGAAAGAGTGCTTAGCAGTGAGTGAGCACAGATTTATGTATGAAAATGTATAGTATAGCCTTGCCAATGTAGACATATTGAGGGCATATATATTTGCCATGCTATTCTAAATACTTTCATGTCGTCATCATCCCCACAACCTTAGCACTATTATTTCCATGTTTCTTAAGAGAAAATGAATGCCCAAAGAGTTGAGGAGATTCTATGAGGTGACAACTTGAGGCAATCTGACTGCAGCACTTAGGTACTTAACCTTTATAGCATACTGCCCCTGCTCATGTATCCTGAATAACATACAAATGATGAATATTTACTATTCTTTCGACTGTGGCCAACACAACTCTGTAATAAAACTAGTCTTAGAATATGGTACACTGGCTTGAAATTTATTAATCTTTCTATATATGTAGTGGATAAGAACAAGATATAAGCAAAAATTAATTATACTTCAGGGCTCTATGTCTTCAAAGACATTGCCAGGCACTTTTTTCTTTCAACATCTAGTAATCTGGGGAGATACAATGCATTCTATTAAAAGTTTAACTGCTTAGAAATTTTGAAAAATTAAAAAACACATACAAGCAGGTAAGAGTTACTACACTAGGATGTATAACTTAAAGTTCGAGAAAATTACTTTGTGTCTGCATGCTACATATAGTCTACTTCGAGAACCTATTAGTCTAAGACATAGTTCTCAAACAGCCCCCTGCCCAACCCGCCCCAATCACTCCTCTTAGGGTAAACACTGCCCAAAGAGAACATAGGGAACGAATATGTACAGTACCTTCAAGATAAATTCACTAACTCTAACTGCGTACCATATGCCAGACACCTTGCTGGGACTAGAAAAGATAGCCATGCATACCATCTGGCATGCACAGATTTAAATAAACAGGAAGAGACAGTGGTTGAGTCGACTGAAATGCTGATGCATGTGTACATCAAACTGAAGCACAGCAACCAGCCAGGCTTAGCCTGAGATCAAGGAAAGCATGGTGAGGGATACACACAAGGCCACCACAGGGGATGCTTTCCATGCATCATGGGCATCACAAAGAGCAGTATCACTACTTCAGAAGGGGGTCTTAGTGACTAGTGACCATTGCACATTTCCTATTGATATAAATACAACACCGAGAGCATGGAGCCTACAAACTGAGGAACCACACATGCCTAGTACACATCCAGTTAGCCCAGAGAAGCAATAGGAACTAGAGGAAAACAAAAAAACATTAAAAACAAACTGAGGTCGAAGTCAAAAGAAGAACTCCTCTAATAAAGTTCAAGATGCTGGGCTGAGCCCCCGTGGCGCAGTGGTTGAGTGGGCGACTGCAGCCCACAGGGCTGGCGGTTCAAATCCAGCAGCAGCTCTCCAGGAGCAAGGCGGGGCCTCACACTCCCACCACAGGGCAGTGATGCCACCCCCCCAAAAAAAGTTCAAGATGCCATCAATTCTGCCCAATTAAATTAGGGGGTGGGTGTGATTGAGCTATATGTTCCTCTCAAAAATTAACTACAGGGCTGGAGGGGAAAAATTTTATGAGAATAAGAATTTTTTAAATGTAAGCAGGTACAGTGTGGCAACAATGAAATGTGCAACTTTTCTCTAGTTCTTAAATGCTTCCTCCACCCACTATCATGATCCAATTCTACCTGACAAATCCAGCTAGACCAGGAGATATACATTGGTACGGATAGAAACCAGAAACACGGGGAATTCAGGACAGATGATTCCTTCAGGACAAGTGGTTAGAGTGGTGATACTGGGAGGGTGGAGAAAAGGTGGAGTTGGAAGCGGGAACCAATTGCAGGGATCTACAAATAACCCACACCCTGGGGTACAGACAACAGGGAAGTGGGGGAAAGGACACATAGGACAGTGTACAATATGACAAAATAATGATAACTTGTAAATTATCATGGGTTCATGAGGGAGGGGAAGTGAGGGGGGAAGGGTAAATATGAGCTGCTGATACCAAAGGCCTAAGTAGAAGAAGGATGTTTAAGAATGATGATGGCAACAAATGTACAAATGTGGTCTGCATACAATAGATGTGTGTATTGATTGTGGTAAGAGTTGTAAAGTGGGTCAGGCATCAATGTGCTAAAATTATATTATTATTAATGAGGGGGAATACAGAGTGGGGACCCAAAGTCCATCAATAGGTGAGGTGACATCCTTTTGCAGAGGGGTTACAAGGAGGAGATGAGCCAGTTAAGATACAGGGTAGGAGCTATGAAATATGCAACCTTCTTTTAGTTCCTATGCTGCCTCCCACCCACTATCATGACCCCAATTCTACCACATAAATCCAGCTAGACCAGGAGATATACAGTGAAGTTGGAAACATGGGAAACTTAGGATAGATGATCCATCAAGACTAGCAATAGGAGTGGTAATACCAGGTGGGTGGAAGGATGGAGGAATAGAAAGGGAGAACCAACTTCAGAGATCTACACGTAGCCTCCTCTCTGGGACATGGACAACAGGGAAGTGAGTGTTGGGACACATTGTACAGTGTACAGGATGAAAAAAAATAATAATTTGTAAATTACTAAGGGTTCAAGGGGAAGGACGGGAGGAAGGGTAATATAGGGAACTGATGATGGGGGCCTGGAGGGAGGGAGAATGTTTTGAGAGTGATGATGGCAATGGGTGTGTAAAAGTGGCCTGCATATGGGCTGAGCCCTGGTGGCGTAGTGGTTGTGCACAGGACTG
>PVJH01043523.1:0-13550 GCA_004026705.1 Nesogale talazaci | reverse complement strand
TCATACAATTCATATCATCTATTGTATGCAGACCAATATTTGTACATTTGCTGCTCTCATTATTCTTGAAACATTCTCCTTTCACTTAGGCCCTTGGTATCAGCTCCTCATATTTCCCCTCCCTCATGAACCCTTAATAATTTACAAACTATCATTATTTTGTCATATCATACACTGTCCGATGGCTCCCTTCACCCACTTCCCTGCTGTCTGTACCCCATGGAGAAGGTATATGTAGATTCCTGCAATTGGTTTCCCCTTTCTACTCCATCTTCCCTCCACCCTTCCAGTGTCACCACTCCCACCACTGGTCCTGTATTTCTCCTTTTTTTAAGCCCTGCTTCAAAGACCATGTAGAATTCTTTGTTTATCTGTTGAACACATGCTCAACAACACCTTTACTAACTCCACAATTTCTACATGGAGGACCCAGGGCCATCGATGGCATTCTTCAAGTAGTCCCAATGCTCTGACCATCCTTTTCCAAGCTCGTCTTCTATGGCCCTAGGAGCAATGACTCCCTGCCCAGCCTCCTGCCCATCCCTGGAAGGCACTAATGAGCATGTCTTTTTATGTATTTCTTTATTTCATACACGTGAGATCCCACAATGCTTGTCTGTTTTTGCGAATATCTTCTTTCACTTGGCATAATGCTCTTCATGGTTGATTTCTGTTGTAAGACTCTGTTCTCCTTTATGACTGAATAGTATTCCACTGCCTGGAGACACCACATCTCCGTCAAGTTATGTTGGATATTTAGGTGGGTCCCACCTTTGGCTATGATAGGAAGGGCTGCCATGAACCCAGGGGTACAGTTTTCTGTTTGCATTCCTCCTTTTGCTTCTTCTGGCTGTTTGCCGAGGGCTGAGGCTGTGGCTCCCTTTCACCATCTCTCTGATGGGAAGGTGCTGCAGTTGATAAGGTTAACTCCCTCTTAATTGTTAGGCTTGGCCACAAGAGCGTTCAGATAAACTTGTGAAGAGTCGGTCATAGTCTTCACCACTGAGTCCCTCAGCAATAGAAATCGAGTCCTGCCTTCCATAGAACTGGGGAAAAAATCAAGGTTCAGATGACAATGTTAAAGATTATGGGCAAAGTGATGGACGGTGCAGAAGGCATCAAAAGAAGACCATACCCAGTCACTGGAATGGATGAATCCCCGGTCTCCCACGTAAAACCAAACTCACTGCTGACTCATAACGACACCCACAGGACAGGGTAAAATTGCGCTGTGGGTGTCCCAGACTGCTACCGTTTGGGGGGAGTGGATAGCTGTGTCTTTCTCCTGAAAAGCCACTGGTGGATTTGAAACTACGGACCATGGGGTTAGCGGCCCAACTCCAACCACTGCTCCTCTCACCTGCTTTTAGAAGCGGCGCTTTCCTCTTCTCCTCTCCTTCCTCATTCCTTCTTTGTCCACATAAGTAAATCAGAAATTCAACAGCAGGGAGAATGGAAGCCCCGTCCCCCCCCCCCCGCAAAAAAATGGATTGATGATGTTACATTGTGGAGATTGCAATCGCTGTATGAAACAGGAGGTGTATGAATTGCTGAGTGGGAAACTAATCTGTAAACTTTCTCCCAATTCACAATAAAAAGGGTTTTGCTTTTCTTTTTTTTTTTTTTTTTTTAGTCAGTGTCAAGAGGTATTTGGTCTAGGTACGGGAAGGGCACAGCAATAAACAAAACCCAGTCTCTTTCATCATCGGTTCTGAGGAAATGGCATCTCCCAGGGTTGAAGGACAATCCAATTCTGCATCTGCCCAAACATGACTGCTATGAGACATAAGGCAGGCATACCTCCGCCCTCCATCTATATCCTATTCTGACACCAACCATCACGCCCACAGAACTCTTACTCTGTGAGTCTAATCGTCCCGTGCAATAACCACACAAAATTCACAGATAAAGCTTTCCATTAAGTGGGTACTCCTAGGGAGCAAGTCAAGATCGGAGAACATCAAGGAGAGAGTGCTTTTGCCTGCACTCATGCCTTTGGTCAGCCATGCTAACAGGCACAGCTGTCTCTGATTCTTCCAGCCCTACAACCCCTGGGTGCTTGCCCTGCTCTAACAAGTGAGACAAAACTTTCGAGTTGGTACATGCCCAACAGGTATCCCATTCTCCAAACCAGCCTCCTGCCTACAGACAGTCAGCTTTACTTGTTCCCGAGGCCAGAAATGCCATTACTCCACCCCACAGTGTTGGTGCTGCCACCCCGCTGCCTCCTCATGCAGGGATCTCAGATGCACTTCACTCTGCCTCTTCCTTCTTGGTGATCACAGGCTTCACTTCCTACTTCTGAGATGGCTCACTCTTATTTTTTTTATCATTTTATTGGGGGCTCATACAACTCATCACACTCCATCCATCCATCTATTGTGTCAAGCCTATTTGTACCTCTGTTGCCATCATCATTCTCAAAACATTTTCTTTCTACGTGAGCCTTTGGTATCAGCTTCTCACTTTGGCCCCTCTCTCCCTTACCCCTCGCCCTCCCTCACGATCCCTTGACAATTTATAAATTATTTTTATTTTGTCGTGTCTTACACTGTCCGACATCTCCTTTCACCACTTTTTGGTTGTCCATCCCCCTAGGAGGCGGTAACAGTTAGATCATTGTGATTGGCTCCCCTATCTCACCCCACCTTTCCTTACCCTCTCGATATCACTACTCTTATTATTGGCTCTGAGAGGTTTGTCTGTCCTGAATTCCCTGTGTTTCCAGCTCTGACCTGTACCAGTGTACATCCTCTCCTCTACCCAGATCTGTGAGGTAGAACTGGGGTCATGATAGTGGGGGGCGGGGGAGGCGAGAGGAAACATGAAAAAGTAGAGGAAAGGTGTATGCTTCATCTGTGCTCTACTGCACACTGACTGACTCATCTCCTCCCCGAGACTCTCCTGTAAGGGGGTGTCCAGTTGCCTACAGATGGGCTTTGGGTCTCCACTCCGCGTTCCCCCCTCATTCACAATGATATGATTTTTTTGTTCTAGATCTTTGATGTCTGATACCTGATCCCATTGGCACCTCATGATCACACAGGCTGGTGTGCTTCAGCTTGATGACCACTTGTTTGTTTCATCATTGCTACACTGCACCTTGACCGGCTCATCTCCTCCCCACAATCCTTCTGTCCAGTTGCCTACAGATGGCCTTTAGGTCTCCACTCCACACACTCCCTCATTCACAATAACATGATTTTTTTGTTGTTGTTGTTGATACTTGATTCCTGATTCCTTTGAGACTCCTCGTGATCACACAGACCGGTGTGCTTCTTCCATGTGCTTTGTTGTTGCTCAGTTTGTTTACTTCCAAGCCTTTAAGACCCCAGATGCTACATCTTTTGATAGTTGGGTACCATCAGCTTTCTTCACCACATTTGCTTATGCACCCTGTGTTAGTGCCGGTAGACTAGAGAGACAAATCCATAGACATGTATATGTATGTTAGGGATAGGTTTATATACAAGAGCAATTGTACATTAAGAAAACATTCCAACCCAGTCAGTCCAAGGTCATAAATCTGATATTAGCCCATATGTCTGATTCTAGTCTATAAAATCTTCTTCAGACTCATGAAACACATGCAATGATGCCAAATGCAAGATGATCACAAGCCAGATGGGTAGAACGCCTTTAGATCCAGTGGTGTAAATATCTCAGCACTGGCAGGGTTCTTGAAGTGGGTCCTCTGGCTTCAGAGGTTTGGTTGCATCCATGTGGCTTATCCAGCTCAGGGCACTAGGGTAGTTCCATGTGGCTTCTCCACAGGGATGTCTCACCAGGAGTGAGTCTTGTCAGTCAAGTGTCTCCAAGAGAGTGAGCTAAAAGAGACTGTGTCTCTGCCTCCAAGAAGGAATTACCGCATTTCCCGGAATTCTCAGAAGTCCACATCCACATGGAGGTCTCATTGGCTATCTTCAGATTGACAGCTAGACTCCACTCCTACACTATTAATTCTCAAATTGACACCAGATTAGATGACTGCCACAGACCCATTTTGTCTTCAGTGATTGTTTCAGGAAGGTGAGCATCACAGAATGTTCTTGAGTTGAGGGAGTATTTGAGTAGAGGTCCAATGTCCATCTGCTACCTTAATACTAATTCTATAAATATATGCACATAGATCTATTTCTCCAATATGATATATAAATATATTTACATATGTACATGCTTTTATTTAGGCCTCTATAAACACTCTTTGCCTCCTAGTTCTTTTCTCTATTTCCTTTTACTTTCTTCTTGTCCCACTATCATGTTCAGCCTTCATGTGGGTTTCAATAATTCCTCGCAGTTATGCTGTCCTTGATTAAGCCCTAACAGGCCTCATACACCCTCCTCACCATCAATTTCTGGGTCTGTTAACAGACTCTTACATCCTGCAGAATTACAAAACTGGCTCACCTCAAGTTACACTCCTCTACACCTAATTTGCATGATCTCACCCAGTCATTGGATGATGGTAAAAAACTGTAGGGGGCTGAGCCCTGGTGGAGAAAGTGATTGAGTGCAGGACTGTGGCCCACAGGCTTAGCGGTTCAAATCCAGCAGTGGCTCTTTGGGAGCAAGACTGGGTAGCTCCCACGACCACCAGAGGGCAGTGATGCCCCCATCCACAAAAAGACTGTAGGGATAGAAAAGCCATACCAAATAACCATGCAAAATAACTTCACCACAGTGTCTATGATCTAATAGGGGAAGATGGAAACAAATACTTATAATTTATTCATCTTAAGTGGACAAAGACTTGCCACTACCAAAAAATGACTTGCTTTGCAAGAATCTTACCTTTAGCATGTGCAAGGAAAAAAAAGAAATTCAGTTAAATATCTGTAATTTTTACTAGATGTAAAGTCCTAAATTGTTTAGGATAAGATAGTATCTCACAATCAAATTTCTAGAAGAAAATTTGGTCTCCATCGGCATTCCTGGGTGATACAAATGGGTAATGTACTTGGCTACTGGCTGAAAGGTTGGGGGTTTGAATCGACCTAAGTGGTATCTCAGGAAAAAAGGTCTGGAAATCTACTTTCAAAATACATATTGTATATACTCGAGTATAAATCAACCCAATTGTCAGCTGAGGCACCTAATTTAACCACAAAAACTGCATTAAAAATGTGCAGAAACGGACTGAGCCCTGGTCGTATAGTGGTTGTGCGCAGGACTGTGGCCCACTGGCTTGGAGGTTCAAATCCAGCACCAAGGCTGGGCCTCCTACTTCCACCACCAGAGGGCAGTGATGCCCCAAAAACCAAAAAAAAATGTGCAGAAACTCCTATGAATCGCCAGTACACCCAGCCGTGGCGGCGGGGGGGCGGGGGGAGCGGGGGAGCTGTGCACGCGCATCACCTGCGCAGGCGTGCGTGCAATGGCAAACTTTAACATGCTGTTATTTCAAAGAGCACTGTCATCTTTGCCCCACCCCACCCCGCCCCTCGGAGTATGCCCTGCTCTGTGCCAGCGAGATGATGATGCTGTTTGTGTGCCTCAGGCCGCAGGAGCTTTGGGGACATACACAGTGAAGTATCCTTTGCGCTGCTAACCACAAGGTCAGCAGTTCGAATCCACTATCTGCTCTTTGGGAGAACGATGAGACTATCTACTCCCATAAAGAGTCATAGCCACTCAGAAGACCTGTCCTTCAGGGTCGATATGAGTTGGAATCAACTAGATGGAAGTGAGTTTTAAGACTCCAGGATTGTGCCCATTGGAGGAGGGATGAGTCTCAGAGGGAGAGGGGAGTCTCAAGAGGGCTCTTCCCTGTTTCGAAACGGGGTGCCTCTTCAGCCTCCCGGTCCACAGTCCTGGTAATGACGCTGATGATGGTCATGATATGATTTTCATCTGAAGATGGAGCGATTGCTTTTACCTTTTATAACATGATAGAAAAATTCAGCCTGAATGCTACCACCTAGCTATAGCTGTTGCTAATATTTGGGTTTATTACTTTATGTTCTTTTATTTCAGTACATGTGTGTGTATACCGACATGTATAAAACCCATTGCTGTCAGTCCATTTCCCCTCCGGGCAACCACCCTCCAGGGGGTGTTCTTGGCCACAATTTTCAAAAAAGTGCTGAAAAACTCTGTTTATACACATGTATATAGCATATATATGTGTGTGTGTGTGCATATATATATATATATATATATATTCCACCATTAAAAACTTTATGAAGGACACCTCCATTCTAACATGCATGGAGTTGCCATAGGTTCAAGTTGGCTTCCTGATAACTAATTTAGTTCTTGAGAAATCTGTTCAGGGTGGTACAGGCTTTCTCTAGCTATACCTCCTAGTTCTACAACAGAATCAAACCAAGGGCAACCAGCATTGGAAGGGTCCCTGTTCAGGACTTGTAATGAGGCAAGAAGACAGATGGGAATGGTTGCTAGCTCCCAGGGATATGTCATTTTAAAGAAACAGACATAAGACTAAGATTGCTCCAAAAATTAGAACTTCAAATAGCTCATGGGAGGTTGAACAATGTAATACATTAAGAAGAAAATTGAAGGAGGAATAGGACCGATAAACCTGGAATCCCAATCCGGAACTCTGAGAGCAGTGAGGTTCTAGCACTGGTGTTTTCTGTAAGTCTAGGAGATTGAAGCAGATGGTATTCCCCACCTGAGGCATTCCTAAAAGCTCTCCGTGTGGGATGTGGTGTTAAGCCAGAGGATAAATTACACCTTGATGGAGATCTAAAGGGGAAGAAAGGTGCTTTGGGAAGGTTATGGAGTTTAAGGAATGTGTTCACCTAGGTACACTAGAGAAACAAATTCATAGACACGTGTATAAGAAAGAACTTTTATACACAAGAGCAGTTGAATATTGAGAAAACAATCCATAAGTCCATAAGTCCAGCCAGTCCATAAGTCTGATATTAGCCCATATGTCCGATAAGCATCTATAAAGTCCTCTTCAGATTCATGATACACATGCAATGACACCAAATACAGGAAGATCCCAGGCCAGTGGGTGGGAAGTCTTATGAGTCCAGTGGTAGTGTAAACATCTCAGCACTACCAGGGGTCTCGACATGGCTTCTCTGACTTGAGAGGTCTGGCTCTCTCAGCATCTCTCCATGTGCTTCTTCTCCACAGGGATGTCTTCTAGGGAGTGAGCATGTGTCCCACCTCCAGTGAGCTATTTATTTCCTTAGCCCCTCCAAATGAAGTCAGCAAGCTACTACCTGATTGACAGGCTACACTCCACCCTTCACCCTGACTTCTCAAATTGACACCAGATTATGTAAGCACCAGCAAGAGTACATTAGATCAAACCTCAAACTAGATACAAGACACAACTCTTCAACTTCAGGAAGCATGTTGGTGATGTCACTAAGGGATGGAACCCACAAAATGTCATGTTGGTGAGAACCCTGGAGATGTTGGCTAGGGGCTGTGGGACTGATCTAAAGTGGGAAAAAGAAAATTATGAGGTGGTAGGTTGTGAGTATGAGGGTTTGATGTTTGTTTGTTTGTTTTTGTTTGTTTTCAAGCAGTCTGACCAAAAAGAAACAGACCCTTAATTTCTACAGAACAGAGTACTACTTTAAAGCATCATCTTTGAACAGAGAAGTTTGCTGTCAGTTCCCATCAAGTGCATTTTAACTCATGGTGACGACACATGTGCAAAGGTGAACTGCCCTCCATCGTGTTTGCCAGGCTGAGGCCTCTCAGAAGCCGCTCGCCAGGACTGATTTGCCAAGTGTCATTCGATGCATGTGAACGGTCATCCTTTTGTTTCGAAATCCAGCAGCTAACTCTCTGGGCCGTGCTTGCTGCTGTCATGTACCATTGAGTCAGTTCTGACCCGCAGTGACCCTGCACACAACGGACTGGAGCACGGCCCAGTCCTGTGTCTTCCTCACCACTGTTCCTGCGCGGGACCCCCACGTCGCAGCCACTGCGTCAAACCGTCTTATGGAGGCCTTCCTCTTTTCCCCTCCCCTCAACTTCACTAAGCATGATGTCCTTCTCCAGGGATTGGTCTCTCCTGACAACATGCCCAAAGTGCATGAAAGAAATAAATTCTCGCCATCCTTGCCTGTAAGGCACATTCTCACCATTTTCTTCCCAGATGGGCCTGTTTGTTCTTTTGGCGGTTCATCAGACTTTCCACAGTCCTCTCCATTGCCGACAACCTACCCAACTCTTACAATCTGCCCTGTCATGCCTAGGGGAAGAACTCACTGTCCTTCGCAGATCAAAGGGGAGAATAGAGAAAAATACAAAGGTCTTTTGCACAGAAAGGCTGCAGTATTTCATAAGAAAGAAATGAAAACATGCATTTTAATCCCAGCAGAAAACAGACTTCTAGAGAGAACGGCTTCTGAGATGGAAATCATCTGACTCTGTCCTTGCAAGGGTAAAACTCGTGCCAGTTCTTCGGGATCTCCACAGTTCCTGTCTCAGCTGGGGGCCACGTATGGGGCTGAGGTTCTTGTTCTATCCTTTTAGTGGGATCGCACGATTGGATACGCCCACTCTCCACGGCCATTTTCAACCCTTGAGAGATTGAGATGGCAGAACTGATTATTAATACAGCAAACATTTGCCATCCATCAAGCACTCCACCCGTGGTTTTCTCTGTCACCCTGAAAACACCCCTACAAAGCAAGTGCCCAGTTTCCAAGGGAAGAACCTGAAGCGCTGAGAAGTTACTGTTCACGAGGCAAAGCGAATGCTGCAGACCCCCGAGCTCAGACTCAGAAAGAAGGTTAGGTGGCAAGATCAGAGAGAAGGAAGAGAGCGCTCTGTGTTAGAAGGAAGACTCCACTGATAATGTGTCACGTACGTGCAAAGCACACAGCCTGGGACTCGGCAACTCTCGGACCTTTTAATGAAAAGAAAGGGTTTTCTCTGAAATTAAAAAGACGTACGCCAGTTACATACGCCCCGAGTAACAAGGAAACCCACAGTGCTCTCGGAAGAGCAAGAAAACTAGAAATGGAGGTCATTTGACTCGCTCGGCAGGAGCAGCTGCCTTTAGATGAGAGCCCTAGCTTTCAGAGTCGAAGCTTGTAAAGTTAAGAACCAGTGTCTTTTTCATACATTTAGTTATTCACCTGGCAATGGAATGCAGACCCAGAGGTTCATTTTATTTTTTTTTTAAATGTATGCAGCATAATGTGTCCGGTCTATTGGTTCAAAACCAAAATGAATGATGGTGACAAGTGCAGAAATGTGGTGGATTTTTGTTGCTGTTGTCTGGTTTTATTTCCTAAAAATTATCCCTAGACTCAAAAAGTCATCATGAACCAGATTGCTATTTTTAGTATTTACTTCCTCCCAGGCGCCCTCTGAGAGCCATCTGTGCCAACCCCATAGACCATGCAAGGCCTCCAGCCTTGTTCTCTATTGCTGGGCCCAGTTCTCGCCTCCAATCTTGCATGCAAGCCAGATTTAGGCAGAGAAACCAGCCTTTATGGATCTGTGAAATCAGAATTCTAGATTCGAGGAACAATGTTACTGGTTAGAAGTATTTCTACGTTTGTCCACAAATAAGTCAAGACCAGTAATATAACTAAGCTTGAATTACTGACATGCTAACAAAATTTTACCCCTGTCCTAAGCTGGCAGATGAGCATTTTCTTTCTTCTTTTTTTAAATCATTTTAATTGGGGACTCATGCAACTATTATCATAATCCATGCATCCATCCATTGTGTCAAGCACATTTGTACATTGTTGCCATTATCATTCTCAAAACCTTTGCTTTCTACTTGAGCCCTTGGTATCAGCTCCTCATTTTATCACCTGGCTCCCCACACCCCTTTACTCATGAACCCTTGATAATCTATAAATTATTATTATTTTGTCTTCTCTTACACTGTGTTAGTCCAGGTAAACTAGAGAAACAAATACATAGACTTGCATATGGATATAAGGGTAAGGTTTATGAACAAGAGGAATAGAAAACAATATTAAGAAAGCATCCCCCCCAAAAAAGAAAGCATCCCAACCCAGTCCAGTTCAAAGTCATAAATCCGGTATTAGCCCATATGCCCGATACAAGTCTATAACGTCTCCTTTCGATTCACAAAGTCACAGACCAGTGGATGCAGATTCCAGGTGCTGACAGGGGTCTCCCCATGGCTCCTCGCTTCCAGGGCTCAGGGTCCATCAACAGCATCCAGTGGTGGTAGAAGCAACTCAGCACTGGCAGGGATCTCCACATGGCTTCTCCAGCTTCAGAGGTCTGGTTCCATCAGGGTAAAGCCGGGTGGCTTCTCCTCCGACTCCTTCAGCTCCTCAGATGCTGCCATCTTGTCTTCTCCGTAATTCATCGTCTCTGAGACTAACTCCCAACAACTTGGGAGATAGCTTCTCATCTCCATGAGGAAATATCGCGAGATTTCTCAGAAGTCTCAGGAGAAAGCCATGCCCACACGGAGGCCTCATTGGCTACTGGATGGCTATCTCCAGATTAACAGGGTAGACTCCACCCCTACATCTCAATCATGAAATTAATAAGCACATGGCCACCACATACACTGTCCGTTGTCTCCTTTCACCCACTTTTCTGTTGTCCATCTCTGAGGGAGGGGGTTACATGTAGATCCTTGTGATCGGTTCCCCCTTTCTACCTCACCTTCCCTCCACCCTCCCAATATCGCCACTCTCACTATTTTCATTAAATTATTTATCAAATATATAATGTGAATGTTCACATTAGTCACATGGTTGTATTCACAAAATAGGTCAAGATTTCCCAAAAAACATCTCTGGAACAATAAACTCTCCACAAATACAATTTGGCTTACGCCTCTTTCCAAATCACAGATCTGACTGTAATTAAGCAATTGCAAGAAAACACCCCCACCCACCAGACCTTCACAGCATTCCTCAAAACCAAACTGCCACTGATTTACTGAGATGCCCTGTGGGGTTCTGAGACTGTCACTGTTTACAGGACAGTCTTTCTCTCACAGAGCAGCTGGTGGTTTCATGAGCGATCCAGCCCAACACATCAGTAACACACCCCCAGCTAGATTTCCATATCTTCCAACAACAACAAAAGTGGCACACGGAGATGAACAAGTTAAACAACCCACTGGACTGCTGAACTGGTTGACAGTGAATTAGCATCCTCTTAAGGATCCCTGGTAGAGTAGTGGAGATGCTGCTAACCTCAAATGTTGAAAGATGAGGCTTTCTGGTCCTGTAAAGAGTCCCCGCCTTGTGTTCTCCTCTGTCTTAAAGGGGTACTGGGAAGGGGACTCTCTCTGCTCAATGGCAATGGTGACAGTACTTTGGTTTGGGGTTCTTGGTACCTAGGGGAAGAAGGAAAGGCTGTTGGGCGAACCAGTCAAGCACAACCTGTGTTTCCCTCTTGTGTGTAGGACCATAAGGTGGAAATGAGCCAAGATCATGGAAAGCAGTTGCCATTTTACAATTAAATATTCCACCTGTGAAAACACCTCCATTATTCTTCACAGAAGCTTTATGAGTTAGGCAAGACAGGTAACCTATCAACAACGAACTATGACACAAAACAATGATACCACTTGCCCAAAACACACCCATAGCCAGATAACAGGGAAGCCAAAATGAGAATGAAAATGTCTCGTTACAAAGCATGAAGGACAGTAGCTGCTGACAGCCAGCTTCAAGCACACTTTCAAATGATCATCAGGCATGGTGGAATGGTTCTTGGACTTACTGATATTTATGCGGGAAAAGGCTGATTCACATCAATAAGTAGAGCTGAATAATGCAGTTAAGGAGGTAGCACATTTTCTCATGTTTGGGAACTTTCCCTCTGCAAGTAAGTTCAAGAACTGTTCATGTACTCTGGACTTCAGCTGAATGTTGGCTTGTAGTGTCAAAATCTCCCATATGAAAGTGATATGTTTTTGTCTGCTTACTTGGTCCAGCCCCACTTCCACTCATTTTAATATGCTTTCTTATATTTAAGAGATTTAAAAAAAAAAGGTCTAAAACTGGCAATAACTTAGCTTGTCAGTTTTGCTGCACCTATAGTGCAGCTGCTTGTGCAAGCATTTGACACCTAAGATTGCACCTGTTTGACTGTGCTGTATATCGATAAGTCACAGGCTTACATGCATTTTTTTGCTGCCAAGCGATCTACCCACAGGACATCTGTGATCAACTAGTTGATTGTGATCAGTGTATTGAGCACCCCTGATTTAGACCACCATCAGAATCACATGAGAGTCCCACATCAGTGACAACATTTGATAGTGTCAACTCTCTTCTGGGTAAGCGTGCAGTGGTGGCTCCTTGTGATTGGATTGGATATCTCTGCAACTAATACTGTTGGTTACTCTTTTTTTAATCATTTTATTGCGAGCTCTGACAGCTCTTAACAATCCATACATCCACCCATTGTGTCAAGTGCATTTATACATATATTGCCATCATCATTTTCTTTCTACTTGCGCCCTTGGTATGAGCTCACAAACCCCACACCACCTTCCTCCCTCATGATCCCTTGATAATTTATAAATTATTATTTTTGAGTATTGATTACTCTTGCATAGACTTCTAGTAAATTGTGTAAAGCATTTGTTTAAGTGCTTTGCCCATTTTAAAAAATTGATTTATTAAAAGCTGAATATGTACTGTATATACTCAAGTATAAGCGAGTCACTAAATTTTACCACAAAAAACTGGAGACTGTTTCAGCATAAAAAATGTCTGAAACACACACCTCTACCCCCCCAAAAGAATACACTTCAGAGGACAGCACCGGAGATACAGCTTGGGGAATGGGGCACATTGGATTGGAGCACACAGAAAAACCAAAAGGGATGGAGAGGGAGGAAAGAACATTCTGACCCGCCAAGCCCCAAGGACAATGTTCCTCCTCAGAGCAGACAACACACGGGGAGGAATGTCAGGCTGACTACACCATGGGACATGGCATCCATCACTGAACCATGGCGCATGGGGGACAGCACTGGAGACTCAGTGTGGGAATAGTGCACAGTCTGGCCCCATCACACTGGGGCAAGGCACTGAGGGCATGCAGCAGATCAGCAGGGGGAGCAGAGTGATGAAACCCCCAAGGAATACCAAAAATAGACTTTGGAGACAGAGTGTGGCACACCATTAGACTCCACAGGAAAACACTCATAAAAGCCAACAGACCTTGAACTATTTATAAGCTTTTCCATTTTTGTCAGTGACCTGTTTGTTTGTTTGTTTGCTTGCTTGCTTTTTGGGCATCACTGCTCTCCGGCGGTGGGAGTAGGAGGCCCAGCCCCACTGCTGGAATTGAACCTCCATCCCAGTGGGCCGCAGTCCCGCGAACTACCAGTAGGCCACCAGGGCTCAGCCCGTGACTTTCTTTTTGTTATTATTATTTTGTTTTGATTGTTCTTGTTCTTATTTTGTTGGTTTTGAATTTCTTGGTTGTTTTGTTTGACTTTGCCTAGTTTTTGGACTTATTACTGTTTCTGCATGCCTATCTAGATAAGATAGGTGGGGTAAATAATTCAAAGATGAAAAGAATGGAACCAGTGATTCCAAGGGGATGCAGGAGAAGGGGAGGTGGGAGAAAGTAATGGAGAGGGG
>PVJH01043522.1:0-13554 GCA_004026705.1 Nesogale talazaci | reverse complement strand
TGCAGATCCAAAACGGATGCTCAAGGAAATACCCTGACTTCTCAACGGGGAAACGACCAGCGGGACCAGCCTGAGCCCCTCCACTATGTTATGGGGCAGTGCAGCCATTTGTGCCAGTAGAGAAGCAAATAAACAAACCATGAATGACCTCTCAGAGCCACCCCAGGCAGTGCAGGACTGGCCCTCAGTTCCACCACCTACACAGTTTTAACTCCTGAAGTGGGCATACAAACCATCCCAACTGGAATATATGGCCCTTTGCCAAAAGGAACCATGGGATCGTTAGGAAGAAGTAGGGTAACCACATCAGGATTACTAATAATGCCAGAAATAATTGATCAATTTCCACTATTCAATGTGGCCAACACATAGCTCAACTGATTCTTATACCTTATTCCATTACTGGACAGAAAAAAAAACAATCAGAAAAGAGGAGCCTGGGGTTTGGGATCTTCAGGTGCTTATTGGGTACAACGTATTTCTTCTGAGAGGCCTGAGTTAACCTTGAGAATTAATGGGAAAAAATTTAAAGAACCGTTAGATACAGGAGCAGATGTATCCTTTATAGATGAACAACACTGGCCTGGAACATGGCCTAAGCATGAGAGTGTTACTCAATTACAGGGAACTGGAAATATGCAAAGTCCTGATAAAAAAGGAGTGATTTTCTTCACTGGAAAGATGAAGAAGGTCATGAAGAAACTTTCTAGCCTTACAAATTAACAGGCTTCCCGTTAATTCATGGGTAAGAGATTTAATGACCAACATGGGAGTTTATTTATACTCACCCAGTTCTCAAGTAACACAGCAAATGTTGGGCCAGGGACTCCTTCCCGGCCATCTCACCTTTTATACCTGAAATTAGGCCAAAGAAGGCAGGACTGGGATATTTTTAAGAAGGAACACTGATCTTCCCGTATGCCATGCCGATGCAATCACATGGGAAAGTGATGAAGCGGTCTGGGTGGATCAGTGGCCCTTAACTACAAAAAAGATTCAGGCAGCCGAGATGCTCATACAGGACCAATTCGCCAGAGGACATATCCCAGTTCTCCCTGGAATTCACCTATTTTTGTCATCAGGAAAAAATCAGGATAATGGAGACTTTTACAGGACCTTAGAAAAGTATATTTAACTATGGAGATCATGGGGGCTTTACAGCCAGGATTACCTTTACCATCAGCCCTTACAGTTTTTACTCATGGCTCACCTAATGGCATAGCTGCTATCGCTACCAACAGACAAACTATAACTTTAAAGTTTGCACACAAGTCAGCTCAAATTATAGAATTACCAGCTGTTCTCCATGTGTTTTAAAAATATTCCTGTCAAGCATTCAATTTATATTCAGATAGTCAATACATAGTTAGAGCCCTTAAAACTCTTGAAACTGTGTCTAATACTTTTTCTCAAAATCAAGAAATTTTGCTATTGTTTAACCAGTTGCAACGAGCTAGCCACACTCGAACGGAACCTTGCTTTGTTGAACATCTTAGAGCCCAGTCTGGCCTCCCAGGTTCATTGATGAAAGGTAATGAATTAGCGGATTTAGCCACGCATGTTCAAAATGCCTTCTTTATAATACATCCCTCCCCAGGACATGCCTGCAGGGCATGCACATGCAATACATCATCAGAATAGTAAAGCCCTCAGAAAGCAGGTTGGTACTACCCAAGAAACAACTCGACAAATAGTCAAAGAATGCTACTTGTGCACAACATCTGCCTGTTCCTCATTTGGTCATTAGCCCTAGAGGATTGTTGCCCAATCATTTTTGTCAAATGGCTATCACCTGTGTGCCCACTTTTGGCAAATTATCCTATGTGCACACATCGCTTGATACTTATTCTGGATTTTTGATGGCTACTGCAATGACAGGTGAGTCTGCCACTCTAGTCACTCAACATTGTCTGAAATGCTTTGCTATTGCCGGGATACCAAAAATTGTAAAAACTGACAGTGGTTCAGCTTATGCAAGTAAAACTTTCAAAAACTTCTGTACGATGTTTTCTATTCAGCATGTTACAGGAATTCCATATTATCCACAAGAACAAGGCATCTTAGAGTGTGCTCAGGGCACTCTTAAACGCCAAAGTGACAAAATAAAAAAGGGGGAGTCATATCCCTAATACCTTATAATTTACTTAATCATGCTCTTTTTACTCTTAATGTTTAAAATTTGGATACTTATGGCTACTCTGCAGCGGATCGCCTTTGGCATCCTACCCCGACTGCTCAGGCTATGTGAGATGGAACGATCCCCTCACCCGACATTGGAAAGACCCCGATCCCGTCCTTACTTGGAGATGAGGACATGTCTGTATTTTTCCGCAGAATGCCCAGGAGGCGAGATGGCTGCCCGAACGACTGGTCCGGTTCTCAGGAAGACAATCATCTGACATTCAAGATGGGTCAACTTCGCCTGAATGAGCGGGTCCGTGAAAAACCCTACGCCCGGAGTACGCGAGACGCTTCCTTACCAACCTGGGGACAATTGAAGAAACTGAGTCAAGAAGCTGAAAAACTCTTAACCGCGACACAGGCGCCTAAAGAACCTGCTACCTTGCTTATTGCTATGATGGCATTGTTGAGCTGCGCTCCTTCTGCGTAGGCGGAAGTTCATTGAGCCTGTGTGCCCGATCCGCCTGTATTACACGCCCGCAGCATGGATATCAGTGCTGCCAAGATGGCTGAGGATTTTTGGAATTCGATAAAAAGTATTATTCCCTCACCTTTTGTTTTGAAACAACGGGTTATAAATTTGGTGGTTATGGGAAGTGGATTGTTGCTTTTGTGCCTCTTGGCTCCCTGTATTTTCAAAAGTTTTGCTGGAACTATTATGGACTTGCAAGCAAAAATTCATCAGAATAAATTAGAAATGAATGCTGTCTGCTTGAAAGAATAAAAAAGGGGAAGATGTAGGAGACTATCTGGAGAGGCAAAGCCCCTGAAGCCCTTCACACTCACTTGGATTTATTCCCAGAGCAGACAGACAAATATTTGGCGGGCCTGCGTGCTCATCTGACCATTCCTTGCAAGCTCTTTGTTCCCAGGGCAGGATGGAGTGACCTAAAAATGACTCTAAGACAGTTCCCATACGCAAGCAGAACGTTTCACATAAAGATAACATCGATGCTATGTGAGTCTTGCTTTAAACTATTTCTTTGATGTATGTTCCCCTTTTTCTTTGAAGATGCTATAAAAATCGAGCTTGAAATAAACTTGGGGCTGCAGTGGCACTGACCACCAGCCCTCCCGATCCCAAACTTGTCTCTCTCTCTCTCTCTCTCTCTCTCTCTCTTTTTCCTTGCTCATGCGCATACCTGGGTTAAGACCTGTTCTTGATAGACGACTGGTTCCACCTCAACAAGAGAATGTGAACTGAGCTGAAGTGAGCCCTTCTCTGCAGAAGTGGTGATGAGATGTACAGATAAGAGGGTGAGAAGTGGCTCCGCAGGCAGGTGTGGCCCCTCACATGGGAGACTGGATTCGAGTATCAATGACCTGAAAACAGGTGCCTGCTTTTTGGCCCTAGTGCTTATCCTTAAGAGTAGTGGTCTCAAGCCATATTTGCCCCTTTTGTGATTGAATAATTTCACTCAGCATAATGGCTTCCTGGTTTATCCATGTCATGAGGTGTTTAATGGTCTTATCACCATTTTAATGGCTGTATATTATTCCATTATATGTATGAACCAGTTTCTTTATCCATTCTTGTACTGATGGGCACTTGAGCTGTTTCCAGCTTCTTGCTGCAATGAATATGAGAGAGCATATGTCTGTTTGTGTTGTATCTCTTCTTTGAGATGCATGCCCAGCAGAAGTATTGCTGGTTCATATGATATATTTTTTATTAAATCATTTTATTGGGGTCTCATACAACTCTTATCACCATCTACACATACATCGTGTCGAGCACTTTTGTACATGTTTCTCTCACTGTTCACAAAACACTTGCTTTCTACTTGAGCCCTGGTATCCCCTCATTTTTCCCCTCGCGCCCCCCTGAACCCTGGATAATTTATAAATTATTATTATTTTGGCATATCTTATACCATCCAACATCTCCCTTCACCCACTTCTCCACTGTTCATCCCCCAGGGAGAAGGCCATATGTAGATCCTTGCAATCTGTTCTCCCTTTCTACCCTACCTTCCCATTATTGTCCTTCTCACCACTGATCATGAGGGGTTCTTCTATTCCCTGTTTTTTTTTTAGGTCGTGCCATATTGTTTTCCAAAATGAGTTTACATTTACAAGCCCGCCAGTAGTGTATGAATTCCAATCTTTCCACAATCGCTCAAGCATTTGCTGTTTCCTAATTTGGGGAACTGGTCTATTATGGTGTAAGATGATACCTCGTGCTTTGATTTACATGTCCAATATGGCTAGTAGTCATTAGCATTTTTTCATGGGTCAGCCATCTGAATGTCATTTTTTGGTGAATTGTCTGCTGTGTTTTGTCCATTTTAAAAACTGGATTATTTTCCTTTTGAGGTGCTGCAGAATTCTGTAGATTTTAATAACTAGTCCTTTCCCCCAGTTTGTGAGCTATCATTTTACTCTTTTAATGAAGTCTTTGGACTTCATGAGCATCAAGTTTTAGTATCTTATTTCATGAGTATACCCTTCATGAGTATCTTATTTTCAGTAGGCCCCAGTTATCTACTTTGTCTTTTACTGTGTGTACTTCTTTTATGTTACTTAGTATGCTGTCTATACCCTAAGTAGCGTCCTTAATTTTGTCCCAATCTTCTCACTAATGATTCTTGTGTGTGTGTGTCAACTACCCTGGTGGGAGTAGGAAGCCCAGCCTTGCTCCTAGAGAGCTGCTGCTGGATTTGAACCATCAACCCTGCTAATGATTCATTTGTTTGTTTGTTTTGGGCACCACTGTCCTCTGGTGGTGGGATTTGGAGGCCCAGCCTTTGCTCCTGTGGAGCTGCTGCTGGAATTGAACCACCATCCCAGTGGGCCACAGTCACGCGCACAACCACTATGCCACTGGGGCTCAGCCCACTAATGATTCTTAAAAGTTCTGTGATTTACACTTTGGACTTTGTTCCATTTGAGTTTATTTTTGTGCATGGGGCAAGGTATGAGTCCTGTTTTGTTTTCCTGCAAATAGAGATCCAAATAGGTTATATTCTAATTCGGGTGTTGCAGCACCATTTGCTGAAGAGGCTGTCTCTTTCTCATTGATATTTTTTGCCCCTTTGGCAAAAATAGATTGCCTGTGTGTAGATGCATTTATATCTGGGTTTTCTTTTCTGTTACCTTAGTCTGTGTTATTGATCACTGGATCAGTACCAGACTGCTTTAATTACTGTGGCTATGTATTAGGCTTTAAGACTGGGAACAGCAATGTTTCTTATTTTGTTCTCTCTCTCTCCCTCGCTCGCTCTTTTTTTACATACAATATAAAGGCTTTATTGAACAGTCGCGGCCCATCCCCGTGGATCAAGCTGTCGGCCAGACATCCGAGACCCGGCAGCGGCCTCAGCTCAGCCTCCGAGCTTCTCGCTCGGATTCCAGCAGAGTGAGCACGTCGCCCTCGCGCACGGGGCCTTTCACGTTGCAGGTGATGGAGCGGCTCGTGTCGTCCATGAACTCCACGCGCACCTGCGTGCCCTGGCCCACGGAGCCGGTCCAGCCCAGCACTTTGGTGACTCTGGCCAGCTTGATGGGCTGCACACGGCTGGTATCCAGGATGGTGGCGCGGCGGCGGTCGGGCGGCGAGTGTTCTCTCTCTTTTTAAAGGAGTTCTTAATTTATCCTGGGTTCCTTCCCTCTTGATAGAAAATTGATAGTTTTTACATTTCTTTAAAGAGTAAAGTTGGGATGTGGATCAGAATTACATTGTATTCTGATTGCTTTTGGTCATATTAACATTTTCAAAATATTAAATTGTTCTATTCATAACATTAAAGCATTAGTCAAAAATAAGTCTTAAGGAATTTATGGAATGCAAATTGAAGTATTTCAACAAGCTGATGAAACACTGAAGCTTTTGTCTAAGCCAAGAAAATTTGAAGGCAATCAACTAACTCGAAGAAATACATATTTACATATTTGTACTTATTACCAAGAAAAGGTGAACCAATAGAATGTGCAAATTATAATTAATATGACACGCAAACTTTTTCTTATAGTTGCAGTATTACATTGACAGATGCCAGAGATTCAGGCTGGATTCAGAAGAAGCCATGAAACAAGGGAAATTATCACTAATGTCAGATGGATCTTGGCTGAAAGCAGAGGATACCAAAAAGATGCTTACTTATACTTTTTAAAAATTATGCTAAAGTATTCTACTGTGTGAATCATACAAACTATTGACAGTCTTGAGAATAACGGAAACCCCAGAGTACTTCATCACGATCGTACCTGGATCAGGAGGCAGCTGTGTGAAGAGAACAAGGGAATGCTCTATGGTTTAAAATCAGGAAAAGTGTCAGGGTCATTATTCAATCTTTATGCTGAACAGATCATCAGAGAGGCTGGATTATATGAAGTTTGCAAAACAGGATTGAAGGAAGACATTCATAACCTGTAACATGCAGGTGACACAACCTTGCGTGCAGAAAGTGAAGAGGACTTGAACTACTTGCTAATGAAGATCAAGGATTGCAGAATGGATTACAGCTTAATGAAAACCAACATCCTCATGCTTGCATCAGGAGATGACATCATGGCAGAGAAAAGATTTGAAGTTGTCAAGGATTTCCTCTTGCTCCTATCCACAGGCAATGCTCAAGGAAGCGGCAGTCAAGAGATAGAAGGACACATTGCAAGAGCTAACTCTGCGGCAGGAGACTTCTTTAAAGTGTTGTAAAGCAAGGATGGCACTGGAGGACTAAAGGAGTACTGCTCCAGACCACGGTAGTTTCAGTGTCCTCATGTGCACATGAAGTTGGGCACTGACTAAGCAAGTCTGAAGAAGAATCGATCAGTAGAATTAAGGTGCACAGACGCTCCTCCGGAGAAAGACGGGGATTTCTGTTCCCATTAACAGTTAACGTTGGGAACCTACCTACAGAGGGGAGGTTCTACCTTGTCAAAGGTAGCTAGAAGTCCACATCGATTCCAGGACAGCGCTTAAGACACTTTCATTGGGGGCTCTCACAGCTCTTTTTTTTTTTTCTTTTTTTTTTTTGGGGGGGGGGGCATCACTGCTCTCCAGTGGTGGGAGTAGGAGGCCCAGCCCCACTGCTGGAATTGAACCTCCATCCCAGTGGGTCGCAGTCCTGTGCACAACCACTACGCCACCAGGGCTCAGCCCTCTCACAGTTCTTACAACATTTCATACATCAGTTGTATCAAGCCAACTTGTGCTTATGTTGCCATCATTTCCAAAACATTTTTACTTGAGTCCTCACAAGCTTTTTTTAAAAATAATTTTATTGGGGATTTACCATGATTGTGTTCTCTTATGGCTTCTCCACCTCCTTTTACCTGAAGAACCATCAGACGTTTTTCAAAAGTGACTAAACCATTTTGCATTCCCTCCAGCAGTGACTTCCGGTTCCTCTGCAATGCCTCTAACATTTGTTATTTTCTTTAAGAAAATAGAGACGTTAGCCATCCTGCCGTTAGATACTATAGTCAGTTCCACCTCATTGCGATACCATGCACAACTGAACAAAACACTGCCTGGTTACGGTGTTTGGACCCAGTCACTGGGTCTCCGTCTCATGGAAGGCCTCCTTTCTCACCCACCGTTTTACCAAGGCTGACACTCTTGATGACGCATCCAGAGTCCACGAGACAAAGTCTTGCCATTCTTGTTTCCAAGTGCACCCTGCTGAGGTGCATTTAATCCTAGTGTGGGTGAAATCCTCTTGTGCTCCGATTTGTGTTTGTCTGTTGTCCAATGATAGTGAACGTTTTGATGTGTCTGTTGGTCGTTGACAGTCTCTTACGTAAAGTGTTATTGTCTGTATTAGTCAGATCATTTGTTTTTTTGCTAATAAGTTGTAGAAGTTTTCTATGTTTTATGAGAACGTACCCAAGCCCCCACCACAATTCTTCCCTCAAAGCTTTGTTTTTTTTTTCTACAAAACAACTTTATCACCTTCAAAGCATTCTCCATTACACTTAATTCATTTGTCAGATCTGCTATTCCATTCTTGGAAACATTTTTCATAACTCATCTGTTTGGATGGCTGACAGCACCTTCCTCGTTTCCCCCCCACCTCTTCTACAGTGTCAAATTGCTGTTCTTTCATGTCCCTCTTCATTTACAGGAACAAAAAGAAATTTCACAGAGTGAGGTAGGGTGAGTCAGGTGTATTGGGCAAGAGAGGCATGTTGGTTTTTTTAACCAAAAAAAAAAAAAAACTGGTGCAGAGATGGCTGCGTGAGCAGGTGCATTGCATTGTTGGTGTGGCAAAGCCATTTTTGTCACACACTGTTGAGCAACCTTTTTTAGAACCTCGAAATATAAAGCTTGGTTAAGCCTGACCTGGTGGAACAAACTCTACATGCACTACAAGTCAAATGCACTAGGAATCTACATTTCACCTTTTTTGAAACGAGAAAAACACAGATACACTTTTTTCCCACAGCCCTGTCCATGTAAGCTGTGTTTGATATCACAACCACGAGTTCTGTGGCATTTTTCTTGAGCAGGAAACAAAACTTCACAGCCACATACTGTTCTCTTAAATTAGCTATCAAAAAAAAAATGAGGTTTAAATGGAATTATTTTTACAAAAAAATTCACTGTGACCCAGAGAGAGCTTTCCCAGATGAAGTCACTGGGTGCACTAACCAAGAGCAAAATGCTCAATGCTTGCATACTACAAAAGCTCCGCTCAGCCCAGTGCAGTTCCAATTTTTGGGGGGTGGGTACCCTCTCATACATTGGCTTTATCATTCTCAAAGATTGTTATCTCTTTATTCTTTTGATAGACATTTGAATAAACGTGTTCAACTGTTAAAAAAAAATCATGGCAGCAAAGAATGAAAGTACATGGACTGCTAAAAGAACAAATGTCTTGGAAGACATACAACCAGATTGCGCTTTAGAGGTAAGGATGGTGATGCTTGCTGTCATATACTTTGAATATGTTAGGAGCTATCAGTACATCATACTTGGTAGAAGAACAGGGAAAGAGGTACCCTCAACAGGATGGATTGCCACGGTAGCTGCACCCAGACTCACGCTTAAGAACAATCTCAAGCATGGCACTGGACTGTTTCATTGTGTTCTGTTCTACGTTCAATATACTCACAGCACCTTTTTCACAGGCCAATGATTATCAGTGCACCTTGATTACATGTTTGATCCGTTTCTGACTGAAGACCTTCATAGAATTCTTCAGCACTAGCTTTCATGGTTGATGCAGACATTTGAAAAATAGTTGTATTGGTTGGATTTCACAGGCAGCATTGTACTTCCTATTAGATCTTGAAATGTCCTTTTTTTGACATTGAACGCAAAGCTGCTACTCTTTTTTTTGTGTCATTTCTGGCATAGTAAACCATGATCTTCTTATTCCAAAGTGCCAATACCTGTCTATTTCAGCTCACTAATGCCAAAGAAATTGATCTTTATGCCTTCCATTTTTTTTTTTTCTTTTGGGGGGTGGTGGTGGTGGTGGTGGCATCACTGCCCTCTGGTGGTGGGAATAGGAGGCCCAGCCTTGCTGCTGGATTTGAACCTCCAACCCAGTGGGCGGCAATCTCACACACACCCACTTCAACACTGGGGCTCAGCCCCCTTCCATTCCATTTTTGATGACTTTCAATTTTCTTAGATTTGTTCTTCGTACATTCCGAATTTCAATTATGATTTTTGCAGCTGTTTTTTTTATCACCTTGAGTTGCGCCCCATCAGCAAATGAAGCTCCTGTAGGCTCCACTTCCACAGCGTTTACTGCATTCACGTCACAATAGTGAACTACTTGTGAGGAAGCAGCTTACCAGGCAAACTTCCAGGTGCCTTCCGCCCTGAGCGCCCCTGTTCTTCTACCAAGTATGATGTACTGATAGCTCCTAACATATTCAAAGTATATGACAGCAAGCGTTACCATCCTTACCTCTAAAGTGCAATCTGGTTGTATGTCTTCCAAGACATTTGTTCTTTTAGCAGTCCATGGTTCTTTCATTCTTTGCTGCCATGATTTTTTTTAACAGTTGAACACGTTTATTCAAATGTCTATCAAAAGAATAAAGAGACCTCCCAGCACCATTTCCATCCCTGTTCTGCTGCTGGTCATTAGGATTTTGTGTCTGACAACGTTTCCATGTGCGTACAAGGTTTTCAGTGGTGAGGTCCTCCAAACTGGGCAGTCTACTCTTAGTCTGGTAATTCTGTTGAAATCTGTTCACTTTGAGTGGCCCTGCTGGCATGTGATATACCAGTGACATAGCTGCCAACAACACACCACAGCATGACAAACTGACAGGTAAGTGGTGATAAATGAAGTTAAGTCAATCACTAAAGGTTTAAATATTGTGTGAGTCTATTACTATAAGGATACACACCAAGAGGAAGGAAGGCTTCTGTTCTCATGTCATGTAATCTTCTAATTCAGTGTCTCAAGAAACAAGGTCGAGAGGCTGCTTAGTGCTCACGAACCTTGTGTATTAGCCCCTAAATATGTACATCTAAAAGCACGTTGAGAGGAGACCCCACATCAGATGGGGTCAATGAGAAGAGCCTATTCAGTTGCTATCAAACAAAAAATAGAATGTTAAGGTCACCCCAAACAATAAATCCTATAAAAGTTGTAAGCAAAATTTACTGTAGATTCAAATTAAAACCAGGTGAAGGGGCATATGTTTTATGGAAGGTGATTACACTTCTTTTGTAGGTATATCAAATAGAAAAACTTCCCACTGGCAAAAAATGCTGAGTAATAGTCAAATTGTTTGCTGTCTTTTAACTTTCTTTAAATGATTCAGTATTTAAAATCCAGAGTAGGCAAATCTGTAGACAGTAAATGGATTAATAATTATCTAGGGGGATGGAAAGGGAGTTTGGGGGGAAATGGTGAGCCAACAGAGAATAGGAGAAGAAAAGGTTCTAAAGTTAACTGTGATAATGAATGCACAACTCTTAATATAACTGAATAATTAACTGTATGAAATATGGAGAAAGCATCTGACTATAACACTATTTTTAAAAGTTGGTTAGGCTAAGCCCTGGTGGCGTAGTGGTTGTGTGGGTTGCGGCCCACAGGGTTGATGTTTCAAATACAGCAGCAGCTCTCCAGGAGCAAGGCTGGGCTTCCTATTCCCACCAGGGCAGTGATGCCACCAAAAAAAAAAAAAAAAGTTGGTTAGTCTCAGAAACCCATAGCAGATCGCCCTGTCCTACAGAGCTGTCATAAGAGGGACTGACTCAATGGCAGTAATTTTGGTTTTTGTATATTAAAATGCTGCTAGAAATATACAATGACAAATTGTGTTTTGAGTTGTTTGGGTTTTTTTTTAAAGCATCTATCTATATCTACCTGCCTATTACCCATCTCCCAATAATAAAATAAATATTGTTTTTATAATGGGCTTTATTTTTCTTAAAATATAGGCTTTTTAAACACAATATAATTTATACCATTTATTTCAATCATTCATAATCTGAATGAACTCTGCTATTTGATTACCTTAGTTATCAAGAGTCCTTTAAAGAGAACAAGTATTGACATTCCCCTTAATTCAAATAGCACTGGTAATGACTACTGTCCTTAAGGTTAACAGAGCTTTGTATGTACAGTAAAGTTTTGTGAGAAATTCAGGTAGAGTCTAGGAATTTGCAGTTGTTTTTGAAGGCTGGAATTGTCCTGCTTCAAATTTTTCTTTGAATTTTAAGTAGTCTCTTCTTTTATCAAAATATTTTATCTGTTGAAAAAAATTTGAAATAAGAACAAATTACATATCTTAGAATACGAGAAGCACATTTTTATTTACTTTCCCCAACGGTTTTATTGGCAAGTAATTCACATATCTTACAGTTCAATTTTTACAGCACCGCTACCCCCATGATTAAATCGCCTTTGAGATGATTTATGCAATCACAATCTGTTCTAGAAAAGCACATACTTAGATGTAAATTACTCAATATAAATTGTTGAAGTGTCTTAAGTGATTTACATACAAGGATCTTAACTATTTTTGTTTACAGATCTTGTTTAAAATTTCATATAAATTATGAACCTTCTCCTTAAGAAATACATGTATTCACCAACAAATAAAACCTTCCATGCAATTGCAGAAAGTTCTTTGGTCTCAAAAGTAAGTCATAAGCCTTCACAGTTTAAAGACTATGAATTGAATTATTTTTATCATTTTGACTTAATAATTTTTATAGTTTATCAATCATAACATTTGTCATATTGTTTCACCCAGAAATTTAAAGATACATGCACAATTGAAAATTTTTATTCATTAACTACTTTGTCTTATTGTTATTTATTGTTCCACAAGGAATATGGATATTTTTCTCTATTGTGGTAAAAATAGTAACACCATTAAAGTAGAAAAGCAAGGTTAAGGAAAAGATGTCAACCGGGGGGGTTGAGCCCCGGTGGCATAGTGGTTGTGCACGGGACTGCGGCCCACTGGGATGGAGGTTCAATTCCAGCTCCATGGAGCAAAGGCTGGGCCTCCTACTCCCACCACCTGAGGGCAGTGATGCCCCCTCAAAAAAAGATGTCAATCATAAAAGTTCTAATTTCTATATCTAACTTCTCTGCATACAAAGTAAACAGAATATTATAATTTCCATTGTCAAAGGAGAAAACATTTACTCGCTATATAAAAAGCTTTGATTCTTAACTTGACAAAGTAAAAATTTGTTTGTATTGAGAATGTAAAATTCAGCCCTGCCATTTACTAAAGGTGGCATAATAGACACAGATAAAACCTTCGGCTTATTAAATATTTCTCCCAGAGATATTGTAGTGATGAACCACTTTAATACAGTAGCAGACTGCTTTCTCACTCACTGAGAAATCATGCTCTCTAAAATCACAGGCTACCACACATCTTGCTCTTTGAAATGACATTCAATATTTAGTTCCACTCTTGCCTAGAGGGTCTTTGTCACTTTTATACAGTGAGGCACCTTCACTTTCAACCCAAGTGCAGAACTTCGAGTGAGAATCTCTGTATGGCATGCAACGTCCTTCTGGGTCCACTTATCAACCCAGACCTGGCGATGATGTCTTACTTTGCTTCATTTACTCAACTATTCAATATATGGCATGGAAATGGCTTCAGTGATTTTTATTCTGAAATCATTTTATGTGTGAATTTGATGCACAGGAGTCTCCTAAGAACAAACAAAAACCAGATCCACTATCATCAAGTCGATCCCTACGCACAGAGGCCCTGCAGGACAGAGCACGCAGCTTCACAGCCTTCTTGAGGCTGTAGATTTGTACAAGAACAGACTGCCTCATCGTCTCCTGCAGTGGCTGGTGGGACTATCAACCTACTGCACCACAAGGGCTCCTTCTAAGAAGACCAGTGAGTTCCAGTCTTCTTTTTTCCTGCCCCCACCCCACCCCGCCTCATATACTGCAGCTTTCCCTTCTTATCATAGTA
>PVJH01043521.1:0-13551 GCA_004026705.1 Nesogale talazaci | reverse complement strand
TTCCTCCCCCACTTCCCCTTGAACCCTTAGCAATTTACAAATTGTTATTTTTTTCATACTGTACACTGTACAATGTGTCCCAACACTCGCTTCCCTGTTGTCCGTGTCCCAGAGAGGAGGCTACGTGTAGATCCCTGAAGTTGGTTCTCCCTTTCTATTCCTCCATCCCTTCACCCTCCTGGTATTACCACTTCTATTACTAGTCTTGATGAATCATCTATCCTAAGTTTCCCATGTTTCCAACTTCACTGTACATCTCCTGATATAGCTGGATTTATGTGGTAGAATTGGGGTCATGATAGTAGGTGGGAGGCAGCATGAGAACTAGAGGAAGGTCACATATTTCATTGCTCCTACCCTGTATCTTAACTGGCTCATCTCTTCCTTGTAACTCCTCTGCAAAAGGATGTCACCTCACCTATTGATGGGCTTTGGGTCCCCAATCTGTACGCCCCCTCATTAATAATAATATAATTTTAGCTCATTGATGCCTGACAATGAATCCCTTCACCACCTCATGATCACACAGGCTGGTTTGCTTCTTCTGTATGGGCTTTATTGCATCTGAGCTGAATGGTCGCTTGTTTACTCAAGCCTTTAAGACCCCAGATGCTATATCTTGTGGTAGCTGGGCACCATCAGCTTTCTTCACCACATTTGCTTACGCACATATTTGCCCTCAGGGATCATATCAGGAAAGTGAGCATGCAAAGTTGTGCTTTTTAGTTCTTGAAGCCTGATATCTAATCCATTTGACACCTCATGATTCCACAAGCTAGTGTGCTTCTTCCATGTGGGCTTTGTTGCTTCTGAGCTAGATGGCTGCTTGTTTACTTTCAAGCCTTTAAGATCCCAGACGCTCCATCTTGTGATAGCCGGGCACCATCAGCTTTTTTCGCCACCTTTGCTTATGCACACATTTGTCTTCAGTGATCATGTCAGAAAGGTGAGTATCTTGGAATGCCAATCTTGGTTTTTTATAATAGTGTTCTGTATTTTTCCTCATAGAAATCTTTTGTTTTTTTTTGTCAGGTATAACCCTAGATATTTCAATTTGTATTTGGCTTTTTTAAAGTATGCTCCCTTTTTTAGTCATCTCTTCTGTGGCTTTGTCCACTGTGTTTAGCAGTCCAATAGATTTCTGTTTTGTCTTTGTGTCTTGCCATTTTTCCATTTCCTCTATCACTTCCTACATTCCACTTTCAATATATAAAATCATATCGTCTGTGAATAACAATAGATTTGCCTCTTCCCTACCCAGACATATATCATTGATGTCTTTTCTTAACCTTATGTTTTTATCCAGTATGATATTAAATAGGATTGGGAACAAGGGGCATCCCTGTCTGGTCCCCTTTATCAGGGGAATTGCTTTAGTCTTTTCTTCATTGACTACCATGTAGGCTCTTGGTTTTTCATACGTAGCTTGTATAATATTGAGGAAGTTCCCTTCCATTCCTATCTTCTTGAGTGTCTTAAACATAAATGGGTGTTGGATGTTTTTGAGTGCTTTGTCCACATCTGTCAATATTATCATATGGTTCTCATAATTTCTTTATGTTGTGGCAAATAATACCATTTTTTTTTTCATATGTTGGACTATCCCTGTATCCCTGGGATGAATCCCACTTGGTCATGGTGAATTACTTGTTTTATATGCTTTTTTATTCTATTGACCAGTATTTTGTTAAGGATTTTTATATCAATGTTCATTAGGGATATTGGTCTGCAGTTCTCAAGTCTTGTGGGATCCTTGCCTGCTTTTGGTATCAGTAATATACTAGCTCATAGAAAGAATTTGGGAGTTTTCTGTCCTGTTCTGACAGTTTTCATTTTTTTCCCTTTTGCTTTTAGTCGGATTGTTGTGTTGACTCTGCTCCAATTGGTGCAAGTTTTTTGCCAGCATATCAACCATAAGTCTCTTTTCCATTTTCATGTGTGCATCTATTGGTATCAAACTTCCTCTGATAAATGCCATTGCTGTATCCCAAAGGTTTTTAAACAATGTGTGTTCATTCTCATTGGTTTATTAAAATTTCTTGATTTTATCTCTGATCTGGGCCAATACCTACTCCTTTTGCAATAGAGAGTTATCCTTTCTCTTGGTGGAGCTGTTTTATATGACAATGTTCTATTTGTGTCTGTTGATCTTCTGCCCATACTGGGTCAGCAGGGATCTTTCATAGGGCTGGATTTTTTTCTTTTTTTTTTTTTTTGAGGCTTTCCTTATTTGGGAAGACGCTTACTTCTCTTTCTTATTATTATTTGATTGGATATAGTATTCACGGGTTTGTGTTATTTTCCTTCAATTTTTGGAGTATAGTATTCCACTCCCTCCTCTTTTTCATTGTTTCCACTGATAAGTCTGAATATATTCTTATTTGAGTTCACTTATAAGTGCCTATTTGTTTTTCCTTGGGTTCTCTTATATTTTCTCCTTTCCTCACAGTTGGATAATTTAACTAGTATGTGTCGTAGTGACTTCTTCTGGTGATTCAGTCTGGCTGGTTCTCTTTCTGCTTCCTGGATGATTGCCTAATTTTAATTTATTATTATTTATTCATTATTTCATTTCTTAAGCTGGGAAAGCTTTCCTCTAAGAATTTCTCACTATTTTCACTGCTGACTTCCTTGTTGTGTCTTGCTCTGGTCATCCAATTTTTCTAATATTGTTACTCCTCATAGCATCAGACATGGTTTTCAGGTTTCTTCAGCTCCACTGATTATCTTATTTGATTCCCTTTCCCATTTGCTTAAGTCTGTCTGGTTAGCCTTTAGGTCAGGGGTTTTCAACTTGTGGGTTGCGATCCCTGTAGAGGTTGAACAACTAATTCATAGGTGTCACCTAAACCATTGGAAAACACATTTCCCATGGTCTTTGGAATTCAGACATTGCTCCAATATCTCTACCTGGGCGGGTCCTCCCAGGTGTAAATATGCCTGTATGCGAGCACTGGGTATAAAGATGGTTACCCATGCTACTCCATGCTTCAAAATAAAATTTCATATATTTGTAATTTGAAATAAATATTTCATGATATGTAATTATAATTTTAATGATTAATTACTATGCTTTAATTATGTTCAATTGTAATGATGCAAATACATCCTGCATATCAGATACTGCCATTATTATTCATAATAGTAGCAAAATTACAGTTATTAAGCAACAATGACAATTTTATGTTTGGGAGCCACCACAACATGAAGAACTGTATTAAAGAGCCACAGCATATGGAAGGTTGAGAACCACTGCTCTGGGTTACTGGTGTGATTTTCTATCCCCTCAATTCTATTAGCAAAATGTGTCCATTTTAGACTGGATTTTATTATTTCATCCCTTAGGTCTTTTGTTTACCTTTGGCGCATGGACTTTATCTCCTCTATCATTTTCTTCCTTTTTCTGTATTGCTTCCTTCATATCATTTATGACTCTAAGCATCATTCTGAAGTTTTCTTTCTGTGGAAGGTCAATGTCTGCTCCTTCTATGCAAGTTGTTGGGGTCATGATTTCTTCTTGCATTGTTTTCTGTTTTTTCTGATTTTTCATTTAGACTGTTGGCACTGGTTGCTGTTTATGTGTAGTTTTAGAGAAGCCTGGCACCATCTTCCAGAGTTTCGAAGAGCACTGGGTTCTTTCTTTGGGGAACTAGTATGAGTGCTTCTTCAAGCTACTTGCACCTGTACTGGGGGTCAAGCTACCCAGTATCTTTCTATGATTTCACTTTTACCATAGCCAACCAGTGTTCAGTAATTTGAAATGTGAGTTGGAAAATCCTCTCCTGAGACACTGGTTGGGTGGTGTCAGACCTCGAGAATGTTGCTTCATTGGCTGATCTTCCAGGAAGCCATGGTGATGTGTCCCAGGGTCTTGGTGCACCTTGGATGATGTGTTGTTTTTGACTCTGCAACTGGAGTGCCACAGAGGGCTTGTGGGTATATCTTCCTTGGTGTAGAGCACCGAGGATGGCAGGCAGAATAGCTGTAGCCAGACCAATCACTATGGAGTTGGGCAGATGTTCCTGCTGCACCATGGAACATCACAAACAGTGGGCAGGAATTTCCCTAGTCATTTGTCTGCAGGAACTTGGGGTGGCAGGAGTTCTCTCAGCTGTTTGACTGGGAAATACCCCCAGTAAATTGGGGTGCAGCAGATGGTGGGCATTAATTACCTACTTACATGTAAATTTAATGAGTGCGGGCAGGAGCTCCCTCAACTGGTCAGTCAGAATTGCTTTAGGCAGAGGGGAGTGACCTGGATGTGGGTAGTAGCTTTTGAAAAGAAGTGAGGGGTAGAGATGAAAAAGAGAGAAACTAAGACAAGTGTAAAAGTAAAAATCAAACTAACACACACAAAAAAGCAAAACAAAAATGAAAAAATCCAAGCAAAACAAAAATTTTAAAAACCCAGAGAATTAAAAAAAATGAAAATGAAAAACTGAACCTACTGAGACTATGATAAGAAAGATAGAAGTGACAGACAAAAAAAGATAAAGGGAAAGAAGAAAAAATGAAAAACAATAAAGAGATCGTTGAGTCTCGTGTCATGCTGTGTCCAGAATTGCCTTGTGTCATGTGCAGCATTGACACAGGGGGAAGGCTGGAGCTTCATCTGCTGGGTGAATAGACTTGTCTTAGGCAGAGGGTAGGGGGTTGGAAGTCAGTAGTGGCATGTGGAAGGAAAGAGACTGAGAGAAGAGAAAAAGCAAAGAAAAAGAGAGAAAGAAATAGAAAAGGAATAAAAACTCAACTATGCTTGCAGATACTGACTTGTGGGATAGAGAGAAGAAAAAGAAAGAAAAAAAAAGAGTAGAGATATCTGATCCCTGATGATCTGATCATGAGGTCTGCCCAAAAGTGGTGGGTAGTTGTTTCCTTATGGTGTGGGTTCCCACAGGGGCTAGGCTAAACTGCCCTAGTCAATAAGATCATCATGCAAGTCACACAGAGGTTTCCTCAGGTGTGTGTGGGACCACCGATTGTGAAGAGTACCCACCCCCATCCCTCACCCCACCTTGGCCTTGCAGAGTTGCCCTAGCTTGGGCCAAGACTGCTGAAGCCCTAGTATCTCAGATAATTTTTTTTTCCTTACCCAAATGGAATTGAGTTAAGTTAAATTGGCACCCTAGCTATGGGCTCTCCGGTTTTGTGCTCCATGAAATTTTTCTGAGACTATTGTTTGCTCTAGGGCTCTTTGTTATGTTGAAAGCCTCCAGACTTTGTAGCTAACTTCAGTCATTCGTAACTTCAGCCTTCTTATTATGCTAAGGCATGATACAGACCTGTTCTGAAGCTTTGTCTTGAAGTTAAACAATGAGTCTGGAAATTGCATTTTTTTACAGAGAAAACATTTTTCTCTATTTTGTATTGGGCTTGAGGAGTGTGCTGATTTGGGGGCTGTCACACTGACCCTCACTGGAGGAGATCGAGCTTATCAGACAGGTTGCTTTCTTCTCAGGCAACTGGAACTGAATTTGGGCTTGTGCTCTGCCACACTGCTATTTGAGCAAATTTCCTTATGTATTTTCAATTGCTGCAAGTTTATGGCTACCCACTCTGACCCCTATTCTACAAGTTCAAAATAGCTAACAGTGCAGGGAGCACTGGTGTGGGGTCTGGTGATTAGCTTCCAGAGGCTTTGTTTGATTCTGGCATCAGCCTGGGATAATCACTGCTCACTGCAGGACTAGGGTGCTGACAGGTGCTTTTTCCAGAGCCTAAAAGCCCAGCATAATGAACCTAGGGCATTTCAGAGTGTTCTCAGTTGATTTTTTGAGTGAAAATTTAAAAAAGCATGGGTTTGTACCAGATCCTATTACCCTGATTCTCAATTTAGGACTTCGTACCCTGGTCTTACTCTCCTCACCTCTTAATTTTATGGTTTGGCAGCAGAACCTCCTGAACACCATCTTCCCTCTCTCTCCAGATTCTGCTGGTTCTTGAAATACCAGTAAAATATCTGGAAACATCATAGCAACATACAAATCCCATATGCAATATGACAGAAGGCTATTGGATTAAATCAAAAACAGAAAGGATAGTTAAGGAGATAAATAAATCCTACTTTCATGGAAATCAAAATAATTTATAATCAAGATAATTTCATAATTACATAATCTTAGTGATTTTTCAAGTATTAATATGGCTATAATAAAAAATGAGATGGCAGTCTCTCCTAGTAGAAAATAGCTAACAAAGTATATACACATTTAGTTGTTTCTCCCCAAATACCTGGTATTTCCTGGAAAGTTATTTGATCCAAGTTAACAGAAAAGAAAAAATTAGAATGAACTTTCCAATCCCTGATTTAACATCAATAACAAAATATAATTTATAATGTACAATCATTTCTCTTCATTCTAATTACTCCTGTCCTGGTCATATTAAATAAGTACTTTGACCACTTAAACATAGACAAACTTCATATATGAATCTTATGGGAAAGTGTAAGAACAATCATGTGGTTCTTACAAGGGTTAATACCATTTTTCTCTCTGCAGCATAAACAGCAATCATCTATATGATTGTGTGTGAGTCCCATCATCTACATGATGGGAAGTGTCCCATCTCATTAGAAAACATAGACAATGTGGAAAAAGCCAATATCCAACTTCCAATGTATGTGTCAGAAGTAACTGTGGACAGACTACTGAAATTTTGAAGTCATTTTCTTAAACTAATCACAGTCTACACTTACTGTCATTGTTTTTTTCTTCTCAAACTAAACAATCAACATGATTTAATCCCTCAAGACAAAGTTAGCTATGTTACTTTCAATATTATAAAATCAAAAGGAGTAATGAATAAAAGATATTCTTAATTGAACCTATATGAACCTGAAAATTTTTCCACTGCTGTGAGACAATATAGGTGTACATATCCAGTTCAGTTGTTGTTAAATACCAGCAAGTTCATTTCTAACCATAGTGATCCTATGCGCAGCAGACAGAAACACTGCCCAGTACTGTGCCATTCTCACCATTGTTCTTATACCCGTACCCATTGTTGCAGTCATTGCATCAATTCCTCCCCTTGAGGAATGTTCCCTTTTTATGCTGCCCCACTACTTTATCAAGAATCATGTCCTTTGCCATGGACTGGTCTCTCTTGACAACATCTGAAAGATGAAAGAGGAACTCTTGCCTTTCTTGCCTCTAAGGAGCAATCTTGCTGTACGTCTTCCTAACTAGATCTGTTTGTCCTTTGGCAGTCTCTAGTAGTTTCGATATTCTTTACTAGCACCAAGTTTGAAATACATCAATTCTTCTTTGGTCTGCTTTATTCAAGGTCCAACGTTCACATGTACATGAGGCCATTGAATATACCTGGGTTTGGGGCAGTTGCATCTTAGTCATCAAAATAACATCTTTGCTTTTTGATGCTCTAAAGAGGTCTTGTACAACAGTGTTCCTTAACGCAATGCACCTTTTGATCTCATAACTGCCTTTTCCGAGAGCATTGATTGTTGATCCAAGCAAGACAAAATCCTTGACAACTGCATTGTTTTTTTTTCCATTTATCACACCGTTGTCTATTGACCTGATTGTGAGGATTTTTGTGTTCTTTATATTACACTGTAATCCATACTGAAGGCTGCAATTCTTAATTTTCATCAGCAAATGCTTCAAGTTGTCATCACTTTTACCAAATAAGATTGGCATCTGTCTAATCCAGGTTATTAATAAATATTTCTCTAATCCTGATTACACATTGATCTTCATAATGATCAGATTTTCAGATTATTTGCTTTGCATACAGATTCAATTCAGATGGTGAGAGGAAACAACCCTGATACACATATTTCCTGATTTTAAATCATGAAGTTCTGTTCACCCCACTGCCTCTTCATCCATGTACAAGTCCCACATAAGTACAATGAAGTGTTCTCGGATTCACATTCTCATAAGATTATCTAAAGTTTCTTATAATCCACAGTTGAATGACTTTCCATAGTCAATAAAACACAAGTAAACATGTTTCTAGTATTCTCTATTTTGAGCCTAGATCGATCTGACATCAGCAATTATATCACGTATTTCATGAACTCTTCTGAATTCGGATTGAACCTCAAGCTCCCTGTCATTGCACTACTGCAACCATTCTTCAACAAAATTTTACTTCCATGTGATATCAATGGGATTGTTTCATATTTTGAATGTACATTCTTTGAAATGGCTGCAAGTGAGTGTACATATAGATCTCTTTCAGTTAGCTGGCCAAATAGCTATTGTCCAAATATCCTGGCATAAATAAGTGCTTCCAGTCTTGATCAGTTTGCTGAAAGTTTCCAGTTAGTATTTCATTAATTTCTGGGAAATTATTTTTGGATATTGCTTTCATTGCATCTTGAATGTCTTCCTTCAGTACCATTTATTCTTGCTTAGGCACTACCTCCTGAAGTGGTAGAATGCCAACTACTCCTTTTTGGTGCAGTGACTTTGTGCATTCTTTCCATTTACTTTTGATGCTTCTTGCGTCACTTATTATTTTGTTCATGGGAACTTTTAATATGCCAACATGAGGCTTGAATTTTTTTTTGGAGTTCTTTCAATTTAAGATATACTGAGCATGTTCTTCCATTTTGGGTTTCTAACTTTGTTCCATAGTCAAGCTTGTCCATCTTCACCTTTCAAAGATGTAGTCAATTTGACTTTTGTGTACTCCATCTTCAAGTCTTGCTGTGGTATTGAAAAAAGGTATTTGTTATGAACAAATGTTTGCAAAATGTTTTCATGTGATCACCAGCCTTGTTTCTTCCACAAATCCCATATTCTCCAATTACAGTTCCTATCTTCTCCCCAATTTTTGCATTTGAATTTTCCATACTTATCCATGCATCCTGTATGCATTTTTATTGATCTTTGACTGAAGTCATTGGCAGAAAATCTTCTATGCCTTCATCACTAGCTTTTGTGGTTGTGGCATAAATTTGATTTGTGATTGTATTGTTGGGTTTCTGTGAAGCCAGGTTGATATAAAACTGTCACAGATAGCATTCTACTTCAAGATTGATTTTACAATGCCTCTTTTGATAATGGATGCCATATCATTCCTCTTGATTGTGTTATTCCCAGCATAGTAAATCACAAAATATTTATAATGCAAAATAACCAATATGGGCCCATTTCATCCCATTAATGACCATGATATCAATATTCATGAAGCCAATTTCTATTTTGAGGAATTCCAAATTGCCTAGATTACATTCCAAGTTCATATCATTAGCAAATTGTAGTAGCTGTTTCTTCTTACTTTCAATCATGCCCATCAGTAAATGGAGAAAGCAGCTTATCCTCATTCACCCTGCAGTGTGTCACAACCCAAGGCTCCCATCCTGTGACACTATGTCTGAGAATGTGATGATATTCTGCTTATATCCTTTAGGCCTTCCGTATTTGGCTGTGCTAGTTATGCAATCATTTGTCAATTTGAGGATTAAAAATGTAGAGGTGGAGTCGAGCATGTCAGTCAGATCATAATCAATGAGCCCTCTGTGTGGACATGACCTTCTACTGAGAATTCTGGGAAATCTGGCAGTATTTCCTCCTTGGAGGTTGGAGAAACTCTCACTACTTCACTTCCTTGAAGCTTCACTACTGACAAGGCTGACACCCATTGAGACATTCCTGAGGAAAAGCCACATGGATCTAACCTGTGCAACCAGAACCCTGGACCGGGAGGAGTCACAAGGAGACAACTTCCAGCTCTGAGATGTTTATAATGTTATTGGATCCAGAAGACTGTACACACTGGCCTGTGATCTTCCTGCATTTGGCATCATTTCATGTGCTTCATGAGTCTGAAGAGGACTTTATAGATTCGTATCAGGCATATGGGCTAATATCAGACTTATGTACTTGATATGGACTGGGCTGGGGTGTTTTCTCAATGTTCAATTGCTCTTGTATATTAACCTTTCCCTTATACACATATGTGTGCTTATGAATTTATTTGTTTAGTCTGCCCAGACTAACACACTAGCAATGTTTTAGAGCTGTGTACCACTTTCTGTCCATTTGCTATACTCTATTGGTAGTGATGCTATAAGCTATATCATTGATATTTCAGATTCCAACTGCTCACCCAAAGTGAGCAGTTTTGGGGGGCATTTTCCAGACTACAGACAGTCAACAATAAGGAAGTAGCTGATGAAAACCTTATAATCCAATTCTATTACACATCACTATAGCTAATCTCTCTTTTTTACCACTACAAATTTATAATTTTATGTTCCAATTTACTAAACTGACCTAAAGCCAAGTCTTATGACCCTAGAGAGAAAAACACACTCTGTGAAAGTAAAATGAAGAGATTTATTTCAAGTCCGGAGATGATCAAGACCAAGAAGCAGTCCGAGTCCATGGAATAAGATAATTAATCTAATGAACAATGAGGAAAAGAAATACTCTGTTCAGTAGAAGTTTAAAAAATCATAATTGGCTAAAAGCAATTTCAGGGGATCTAACCCAGGATGTTTAAATGTGGGTATTTAGTAATGAAAGGAGTAGGACAGAGAAAAGGAATTACATGATTGATCAAGGACATACCATTCATTTTATTAATTGATGGCCAAAAAACACTGTCAGGAAATGTTTGTCTTTTAAGGTGATATTAAAGTTGATTTTTTTGTTTGTTTTTTGGGGGGCATCACTTCCCTCTGGTGGTGGAAGTAGGAGGCCCAGCCTTTGCTTTTGTGGAGCTCCTGTGGAACTGCTGCTGGAATTGAACTTCCCAGTGGACCGCAGTCCTGTGCACAACCACTACCCCACCGGGGCTCAGCCTAAAAATGATATTTTAATAATATAATTTCCCATGCATCCATTATAAAGGTTTATTGATAATGCTGTGTGATAGACTGTTTTATAGAGAAATAAATCCAGGATATTATTATCATGTGTAAGAAAGGACTTTATATCAAGAAAGAATTTTATACTAAGAAAGTAGATCATTCCAGTTCAGGCCAAGTTCCGGAGTCCTATGGCAGACAGAGACATCTTCAGATACACACAGCCGTGAGTGGATGAAGCAAGAATCTGAAGGAAGGAGGTTAGAGATCATGGTATGGTAGCTACAGAATCATGTGGCAACATGACTGCAGTAGCCTGGCAGGGCACCACAGCTCCAAGGGGTGGTAGGCTGTAAGGACTGACTGCCAACCCCAGAACCAGACAGAAAATCAAAATACGCAGGAAGAGAAAAAAAGCAAGAGTGTGAATTTCACAGTGTCTCTCATATAAAAGAAGAGAGAGAAGTTCACAATGTTTCTCATAAAAAGAAAGAATCATCAGGTTGTAGCCTGATCAATAGGTTGAATCCTGCCCTTATGTTCACAGGGGTGCTAGTTGGCATAACATATAACCATCACACTCTGCATCAAAGCACATTATTTGGTGAGGAAACACCATATAGCTTTGTAGAATGATTTTACATACTTATAGGTCCAATAAAAGTATATGAGAGTTTCCACTTCTGCAATTATTTGTTATCTGTTTTTTTGTGTTTATTGGGCTGTCATCGTTGGTATGAGGTAATATCTTACTGTAGTTTAGATTTGTATCACCCAGAGGGCTGATAATCATGAGAATGCTTTCTTGTTTATTAGTCGCTTGTGTGTCATTTTTGGTGATTTCTGTGCTCATTTCCTTGACCCACTTTTTTCTTTGTTTTGTAGTTTGTCAGTTACCATTTTATTGGGGACTTGCATACCCCTCATCACAACCCATACATTCATCCATTGTGTCAAGCACATCCGTACATATGCTGCCCTCATCATTTTCATAAGGTTTTGGTGGTCTGCTCATTTTGCCCTGCCCTCCCCAATCTCTCTTCCCCTGTGAACCCTTGACAATTTAGAAATTATTACTATTTTTTTCATATCTTACACTGATGGATGTCTCCTTTCACCCACTTTTCAGTTGCCCATCCCCTTAGGAGGGAGTTATATGAAGATCATTGTTATCTGTTCCTCCTTTCTCCCCCCACTTTTTCCTCCCCCTCCTTGGTTTGTTGTGCTCATTATTGATTCTGAGGGGTTTATCTATCTTGGGTTCCCTGTGTTTCCATCTGTTGCCTTACCAGTGTGCCTGCTCTGATCTAGCTCGATTTGTAAGGTAGAGTTGAGGTCACAATAGTTGGGGGAAGGAAGAAAAAATAACCAGAACAAAGTTGTATATTTCTTCAGTGTTATACTGCATCCTGAATGATTCATCTCTTCCTTGTGATCCTTCTGTAAGGGGTTGTCCAGCTGTCTACAGATGGATGTTGGATCTCTACTCTACACTTCTCTTCATTCACATTCATATGATTTTTTGCTCTGGGTCTTTAATGTCTGATACCTGATCCTATAGACAACTCATGATCACACAGACAGGTGTGTTTCTTCCATGTGGACTTTGTTGCTTCTCAGCTGGATGGCTGCTTGTTTATCTTCAAGCCACCAAGACCCCAGATGCTATATCTTTGGATATATAGGCACCATTAGCTTTCTTCACCACATTTGCTGTGTACCCATTTTGTCTTCAGTGATCATGTCAGGAAACTGAGCATCGCGGAATGCCGGGTTATTAGAAAAAAATATTCGTGCATTGAGGGAGTTCTTGAGTAGAGCCTTGGCCACTTTTTAACTGAATTGTTTCTTTTGGTGGCATTATAACGTTCTGTGGTTAGACAATGACATCTTGTCTGTGGTGTCATTGCCATAAAAGTTTCTCCTAATCTATGGATTCCCTTCTAGCTTTTTGGTGAAGTCTTTTAATGCACCAATTTTTAATAGCTTCCTGGCATCTATATTGCCTTCTGCTTCATGTTCTTCATTTTATACTTAAGAATATCCCTATGTCCTTATATAGGGTCCTCAGATTTTTAAATTGATAATTTGTATAGGAATTTAAATTTAGGTATTTGACTCACCTAGAGTTCGTTTTATACATGGGCTGATGCATGGGACTGTGTTGTGTTTCTGCAGTGGGAGATCCTATTTGCCATTTGTTTACATGATAATCTATTTCCCATTTAATATTCTGAAAATTTGGCAAAAATTAGTTGTTCATAGATGAATTTATTTATGGGTTTTCCATGTACCTATTTTTGTACCAGTATCAGACAGTCTAACTACTTTGTGTAATAGATTTTGAAATCAAAAAGAAAGAGACTTTTTTAAGAATATATTTGCATATTCTGAGTCTCTCCCCTTTCCATGTAAAAGTTATTCGTTTCATTTCTTTACACAATGGAGATGAAACCTGCATTGGAATAGCATTGCAGCTATTGATTGCTTTGGGTAGTTAGACATTTTTTCAATGTCAAACTTTGTTGATTATTAATATATTCCATTGCTCCATTTATTTGGTGCTGTGAGGTTGTTTTTTTGTTTTGTTTTGTTTTTTTGTAATAGTGGCCTGTAGTTTTCTTTATATCATCTTTTATACCTCTGATGAGGTTTATTCTTAAATACTTCACATTTTGTGAGGTAATTATAAATGATAGTGTTTTCTTGATTTCTTTTGCATTTTTATTTTTATTAGTATACAAGAATCCTATTGATTTTGTGTA
>PVJH01043520.1:0-13572 GCA_004026705.1 Nesogale talazaci | reverse complement strand
CAAACAACCAACCAACAACTACCCACCCAAACACTGAACCAGTCACCCAATCACTCATCCACCCACCCACCCACCCAACAACCATCCACCCAACCACTCAACCAACCACTCAACCACCCACCCATACAACCACCCACTCATCCATCGACTGAACCATTCAACAACTACCCTCCCAGCCAACCCACAACCACGCACCCAACCACCCACACACCCAACAACCACCTACCCATCCACCCACCCACCCAACCAACCAGCCAACAAACATGTACCCAACCACTTAACCAACCATCCACCCACCCACTCACTTATCCACCCAGTCAACCACCCACCCAAACAACCAACAACCACCCACCCATCCACCCACCCATCCAATCAATCAACCACCCACCCATCCATCCAACCAACCAACCACCCATTCAAACACACAAACAGCCACCAACACAACCAACCAACAACCAGTCACCCAACCACTCCCACAACCAACCATCCACCCAACCAACCACCCACTAATCCAACCAACCAATGACTACCCAACCAGCCACCCACTGAACCAACCAACCAACTACCCAGCCAACCACCCATCCAATCAAGCAACCACCCATCCATCCACCCAGTCCACCAACAACCACCCACCCAACCACACAAACAACCAACCAACCGCCCACCCACAATGCTTTGAGAGAAGTACAGGCAGCAGCTGTGTGTCCTGGACAGATGGCAGCCAGGGAGCTCCTGAGAGGTCAGGACGGCAAGACGAGGGTCTCAGATACTGTGGACGTGTTATCAGGAGAGGCCCATCTCTGGAGAAGGACATTCTGCTTGATGATGGAGAGGGGCTGTGGGGAAGAGGAAGACCCTGGGCGAGAGGGATGGACACAGGGGCCATAGTCATGGGCTCAGGCATAAGAGAAGCTGTGAGGACAGCCCAGGACCGGGCAGGGGACCACTAAGGGGTGGGACTGACTCCAGGCACCCGCCAGCAGCTCTCTTGGGGTGGCCGATGGGTTCCCACAGCCATTGATGCTGCTGAAGATTCCTGGAGCGCCTGTCAGCGGTGAAGATGGCTGTGGCCATCATTAATGTGGTGCCAATTTCAGGTTGGGGAGTCTAGGGGTGGAGCCTACCCTGTCCATCTGGAGATAGCCAATGAGACCTCTGTGTGGCTGTGGATTTCTCCTGAGGATTCTGGGAAGCCGGGTGGTATTTCCTTTGGAGACGGTCTACTGATAAGACACACGGTTTAGTCCCTGGGAGACATTGCAGCTGACCAGACTCAGGGCAGCATGCTGATAGACCCTGAGTCCTGGAACCTGGAGGAGCCACAGAGAGACCCCAGCCTGCACTGAGATGCTTCTATCGCCACAAGACTCTGCACCCGCTGGCCTGTGACTGTCCTGGCCTCGTTGCTTGTATTTTGTATGTCTGAAGAGGACTTAATACATTGGTATTGGACTTGTGGACTGGGACTAGCCTGGGCTGGCATGCTGTCTCAATGTGCCATTCCTCGTCTATAAAGCTCTCCCTTATAGACATGTGCGTGTTTGTGAGTTTGTTTCTGTAGTCTACCCGGACTCATGCAACGGCTACCGTGTATGATTGCTGGGCCCTACACGAGGTGGGCTGTTTGGATCCTCCCACCTGAGCCTGGGCAGGCACCCGGGAAAGGTCCGTGGCCGAGAAACTCCCCAGCTCTGCCTGGGGCCTCCTCGGGGTGCCAGGAGCCAGAATCCACTGGCAAGCGACCCCGTGATTATTCCAGTAGGCAGGTGCCACCTTCTTCAATCTGATGCAGCCACTGCTTTCCCCCCCAGGGACTGGCCCACTCCTGGCCCGGCGTGATTGTTTATTCACAACCTCTGCAAATCTGTAGCCCAGAGGCCTTCCAAGGCCTCCTCGTCGCTCTGCTCAAGGGTGTCAGGCACCTCCTCGTTCTCCGGCCGTGGGGAAAGGCTGGCCCTCACACTGTCCTGGGTTGGGTAAGCGTGATTGTCCGGTTATGCCATGTACCGATGATAGGGACATCAGGGAGTGTGGGAGAGGGAGAGCAAGATGAAGGAGTCAGACGCATGTCGTGGCAGGGTGCACGCCTCCCTGCACGGCCGTGATCTCGCCAGCCAGGCCTGCACACATCGCGGGCAGAGAGGGCCGGACAGCGTCTCTGTGTTTCTGGCCAAGGCCCATCCATACTTAGGGGGTGTGATGACAGGTAACCACACACGTGACAGGAGGGGGCTACAGAATGACGAGAAGAGGATGAGCTAGGGGGTGTACACGGGATAGGAAGGGGGCGGACTAGGGTAGACATGTAACAATATGTCAGCCTAACCTTGGTCACTCTTAAGTGGGCTTGACCTCCCCGGGTTCCCCTTCGGGGGAGCAATCTACTCTCCTTATCAGAAGGGAGTGGGCCCTCCTTAGCATGGGACAGTTGATACATACAGGGACGATCACCTCTGACCTACCTTAGTGGAGCCCCGAGAATACATGTCTCGTTTACCCTGTGTAGCTAGGTTTGGCACAGATTTGGGGGAGACAACTTGGGGGAAACCTTTCTATTGGGGCTGGGGTTGCACCAGGCTGCCACCCCCTGGACCAGTGGCCCCTTGCACCCCTCTGCACCAGCCTCACAAGAAGGAGAGGAACCAACCTGCTGAACTTTGTCACGCCTGCCTCTGGGCTCCCCCCCTAACATTCCGGGAAATGCGTTTGAAAAAAGAGATGGGGGCTGAGCCCCGGCGGCGTAGTGGTTGTGCGCGGGACTGCGGCCCACTGGGATGGAGGTTCGATTCCAGCTCCACGGAGCAAAGGCTGGGCCTCCTACTCCCACCACCTGAGGGCAGTGATGCTCCCCAAAAAAACAAAAACAGCAAAAAAAAGAGAGGGTTTGCTCACAGGTCATCTCCCAACCTGAAACTTGCAAACGCAGCACAAGAAAGCTCCCCTTTCTTTCATCAGCCCACACGCCTGTAAGTCAAACCCTATCTATGTCCCATCGTCCCAATACCGGGTGCAGCTTCCCTGGCTTAACTCTCAGGCCTTGGACCGCCCAGGAGCTCAAGATGCTCCTGTCTGTCTGTCTGTCTCTCTCTCTCTCTCCTGTCGCTTTCCTTCCTCAAAAGTCCTTCCCTACCTCCAGTAAAACATGTCTTTGCTTTTCCTCCCCAATTGAGCCCAGTCTCCTTCCTGCGCCTCCATCTGCACCTGTCTCTTGCTGCACACCACACTCTGGCCAATCACCCAAGCAAGAGGGCCCAGACACCTGGCGCTGGTTCCAGAGCCGACCCCACGACAACGCTCCCGACCCAGCGCCCCGTCTCAGGGCGCACCAGGGCTCTAGCTGCTGGTGGTAGATGTCTGGTGCAAGAGAGAGACCTCAGTCCTTGGCTCCGCCCGAGAGGGAATTCACACCGAAGCCCAGCTTGTGATCCAAGTGAGCTTTATGAACGGTGGAAGAAGCTTCAGGTGTACCCAGGCGCCCTAGGACCCCTCACACCCACACTCGAGTTCTGAGGCCAAAGGAGATCCTTGCATGACCCTTGAGAAGCAGAAGCAGGGGCCGCAAGGCTGCTTTTTCAGGTCCTCCCCTGGGAGCACGGTTGTCGATCCTGGTCAACCCCACTGGGTGAAATGAATCCACCTGGCCCAGATGGGTCAATCCTGGTGTAATACCCACCTAGGGGTAACCCCCCTTCCTGGCCAGAAATTCGAGCCTCTGAGCTTGTGTGATGGACGTCAAGGTCCCCATGCTGCTGACCTGACTGTGGGTCCACAAAGCAATGGGGGGAAGGTCTCTAAGGCCAGGGAGACCGTTCTCACCCAGGGCAGGCGACCTCATGCCCCACGGAATGAGACACTGCCAGGTCCTGCACCGTCCACTCCCTGGATCCCAGGCTTGAACCCACTGCTGCAGCCTTGGCGTCCGTCTGTTCATCTGTTCGTCCTCTCTCGGCGTCCACCTGCCCCCCCCTTCTCTTCATCCATTTCTAAGAGGCAGGAGCAGCCTGACTCAAACCAGACCGAGTTTAGCTCTCTCACCGCAAAGTCAGCCATCTCCCGAGAGCCCTCTCCTTCCGAAGAGGACGCAGACAGGACACAACTTGGGTGGCTTCTCCAGGGGACCCAGTCGGACATCCTGGGTTTCAGCAGGCCCTGTGTGGCCCCCAGTAACCCACCCCAACCCCAACCCCACTGAATTTGGGGTAGCTCCTCAAGGGGAACTAACGCTCCAGGACGGAACTGCTCCATCTGGTTCCTGGGACTGCCGGTCTTTAAGGGAACAGACACCCTCCTCTTTGTCCCGCACGGCGACTAGTGGACTTCCACTTTACCACGAATCATGCGCTACCCCAGCGGTTCTCAACCTGAGGGTCTTGACCCCTTAGCGGGTCGCCTGGCCCTTTCACGAGGGTTCCCCGATTCTTCATAGTAGTGAGATGACAGCAGTGAAGTAGCCATGAAAATAATGTTACGGTTGGGGGTCCCCACCCCGTGAGGAACCGGGTGAAAGGGTCACGAGATGAGGAAGGTTGAGAACCCCTGCTCTTCACCCACCAGGCACCCCTCTGACCCCAGGGGAGGGCGAGAGGTTCTCCAGGAAAGGACTGCAGGTGACTTGTGTCCTTCACATCTTCAGGGGGTACCCAGGGCCCAACGTTCACATATTAGCACGCTCCTCTCCATCCCGCTGAGGAGACCACCCACCCCCCCTTCCTCCGTCCATCTTTTCGTTTAGTTTGCCGAGCAGACCGTCCCTCCCCTTTCAATGCTCTCTCTCTGAATCAATTTACCTAGCGCTGAAAACAGCCTGCGCATGGATAATCTCTTCATCACCAACCTGGGACCCTCTGGTTATGCACACACCTTGGGGTTGTCAACATCGTCTTCTTCATCACCAGCCACGCCGCTCCCCCCCCCCCCACCAGCCTCCGTTCGTTCATGCCGGGAGACTGAGCCAACACCCGCGGCTGCTTCTCTCGCACGCAAGGAAGAACACGCCCCGGACTGGTTGCCATCATTCCCATCACGGCTTTGCCGGAGCCCCCGGTCACAGCCGCTGTGTCCACCCATCTCCTGTTGGACCTCCCTGCCTCCTCCTGTCTCTCTCTGTGTACCAAGCATGGCACGGCATCCCTTCCAGGGCCGGGTCCTTCCTGAGGACACCTGTGAAGTAGGACTCGTCTGACCAGCCTTGCTTCTAAGAAGCCTCGGGGCTAGGCTTCCTCCAAAGCCAACTTGCTTGTTGTGTTTGAAGCCCGTGGTCCTCTGACTGTCCCTCATTGACACCATGGTCCAAGGGTGTCCTGTCCTCACCTGACTTCTTCGTTGCGGCCGCCGCCGTCACATGGCAGGCGGGAGAGTTGGAGTGACTCTGCCTTGGGTCTGCTTCACCCGAGTTGTGGCGGTCATGTGCTTATGTCAATTTCATGATTGATATGTAGGGGTGGAGTCTAGCCTGTTAATCTGGAGATAGCCATTGAGTAGCCCATGAGGCCTCTATGTGGGCATGGCTTTCTCCTGAGACTTCTGGGAAATCTCACAATATTTCCCTCATGAAGATAAGAAGCTATCTCCCCCAGTTGTTGGGAGTCAGTCTCAGAGACGATGACTCATGGACAAGACAAGATGGCAGCGTCCGAGGAGCTGGAGGAGCCGGTGGAGAGACCACAAAGCTTTGCCCTGATGGAGCCAGACCTCCAAAGCTGGGGTGGCCACTTGGAGACCTCTGCCAGCGATGAGTTGCTTCTGCTGCTGATGGACCCTGAGCCCTGGAAGTGAGGAGTCATGGGGAGACCCCTGCCAGTGCTGGAATTCTGCACCCACTGGCCTGTGACTTCCTGAGTCGGAAGGAGACTTTATAGACTGATTTCGGGCATATGGGTTAATATCGGACTTATGACTTTGAACTGGACTGGGCTCAATGTCCTGTTCCTCTTGTATATAAACCTTATCCTTATATCTATATGCGTGTCTATGAAATTTGTTCCTCTAGTCTACCCAGACTCACACAAATATCAAGAAAAGGTCCCAGCCCTGTCCAGATCAAGTCTCTAAGTCCAATATTCACCCCTGTGTCCAACACCAGTCTATAAAGTCCTCTTCAGACTTACAAACACATGCAACAATGTAGACTGCAGGAGGCAGTAAGTCTCGTCAATCCAGTGGCTTTGCAAGCATCTAGGCGCTGGCAGGAATGTCTACATGACTTCTCTGGTTCCTGATGTCTGTTTGCACCAGGGTAGGTCCATGAGGCTTCTCCAGCTCCCGTGGCTGAACGCCAGGTGTCTTGTCAGTAGAGATCTCTCAGGGAGGGACCGTGAGAGAGTGGTGCCTCCCACTGCTAAAGAGGAAATACAGGCGTTCCCAGAATTCTCAGGAGAAAGCCATGCCCACTCAGAGGCCACCTTGGTTATGTCTGGATTGATGGTCCAGACCTCACCCTTCAATCGTAATCCTCTGAAGTTGACACCAGGCTATGTGACTGCCAGACGGAGAGATCCCCTCTGTTATCTATGCACATGGGCCCGTCTGACCCCATATGGACACCTGCTTCCTACAGGTGAGTCCTGCTTCCTTATGTTTGTTCGACACGCTGTGCCACGTCAGTGTGCCACGGCCACTGTCTGTTGGCCAGGTAGCGCCCTGAAGAAGCTGTCAGAGAGCTTGTCTGGCTGGGCCCCACCGTCAACGCTCACGGAGCAGCAGTCAAGAGTTCCAGAGATCCCTGGCCCTGCGTGCACCCGTCACACAAGGCCTCCTTTACAGATCTGGAAATCAAGGTGATCGCTCTGAGGACTCAGATGATCCGGACCCAATCCACTGTCTCTTCAGTCATCTGGGAGGCATGCAGAAGTCGGGCACAGAATGGGACAGACCCAAGAAGAACCGCCGAGTGTGAATCAGGGTGCTGGCAAGAGTCTTGAACGCATCCTGATCTGCCTGCCAAAAAAGCGTAACAGCATCACTCTGGGAAGGAGGCCAGCCAGGGTGCTCCTTAGAAGGGAGGGTGGTGAGGCTTCATCTCCTGGCGTTCCGCCGACACAGGATCTGGAGAGACCAGACCTCGGAGGAGGACAGCATGAGAGGCCCAGTACGGGGCCAGTCCCCAGAGAGGAAGACCCTTTCGAGATGGAGTGACAGCCGTAGTCAGGATAGTGCCTAGGGCCGCTTGTGGGCCAGAACCATCCACAGGGTACAGGCGGGTTTATATGCCGGGTGATGGCAGGTCATTGGCACACAGGATGGGCACCGGGCTGGCTGAGACATCGTGCCAGACAGGGAGACAAAACCAGGATGCTTATGCTTTTATATATATGACATAGATTGATATAGATGTAGATGATATAGATGTTGATATAGAAGATATGGATATAGATGGTCTAGATGTTGATATAGATGATATAGATATAGATAGTCTCGATATTGATATAAATAATATAGATATAGAGGGTCTAGATGTTGATATAGATGATATAGATATAGATGGTCTAGATGTTGATATAGATGATATAGATGTTGATATAGATGATATAGATGTTGACATAGATGATATAGATATTGAAAAAGATGGTATAGATATTGATGATATAGATCTTGATATAGATGATATCGATGGTCTAGATGTTGGTGTAGATGGTGTAGATGTTGATATAGATGATATAGATATTGATGATCTAGATGTTGATATAGATGTAGATGGTCTAAATATTGATATGGATGATATTGATGGTCTAGATCTTGATATAGATGACATAGATATAGATGGTCTAGATCTTGATATAGATGATAGAGAATAGATGATGATCCAGTATTGAAATAGATGATATAGATATATTGATATTGATGACATACATATAGATATATACAGCATGAAGGAATATAACAGCTAATTAGTCCACACAGCAGGACAGAGGGCTCAATTTGATTCATTTCCGTGAGACAATAAATCCACTGGTAGTTCTCCAACTCATGAGGGCTGCTGGGTGCCTGTCAAAGAAGCAGACACCTGAGTCTTCTACTGGGCAATACAGGCCACCCAGTCACAGGCAGCCAACAGCAGGGCCATACAGGCCGTCCAGCCACAGGCTGCAGTCAGCCAGATGACTGGATTTGACAGTCCCCAGATCACGTGATGTCCACACCAGCAGAGCGGTGAAGCGGCTCTGGAAGGAACCTCCAGCTCTAGCACACGATCCACGGGTTGGCTGTCCCACGGGTCGTGTAGCTCACAGGTGGAGGCAGAGGACTGGCTAAGGTAGCCACACGCTGGTCTGCTCACTGGAGAGCAAGAGACAGAAAGGCCAGGCTCGCCGAGCCAGAGCCATTCATCTCTTTGCCCTGCAATTAACCTGCCACCTTATTAACCCCCCGTGTGTGTAGTGGCCAGGTTGGCACAATAAAGCTACCCACCACAGCCATCCTCCTATTTTCCAGCAGAATGCAAACGCTCCCTTTACGTGCATGGGTATTTCCATAAGCACTCCCAACTGGGCAAACCACAGAGACCAGCTTTTTCTCTCCATGTCTTCTCCCCCTCACGTCTCTGCTTTAAGTGCACGCTGTGTGCTGTCTGGAACTAATTACTTGTCGGTGGCTACTGTAATCTGATCACACTCGTTCATAACGAGAGTTAGAAGCTGTGAGTCTTGGGGAAGGGTAATTAATACCAGCCTCATCTTGGGCTGCCACAGACGGCTGGTGGGGGCGTGGGCGGCACTATCTCTCCGACCCAGATGAGTCCGTCCCCCCCCCTCAGCCCCCGCCTTCTCCCCTCCAGAAAAATAAATAAATAAAATGAGCCAGTGACCCGCAGGGACCTAACAGGGAGGATTGCTTAGCCGTCTCTGGGAAAGGAAAAAAGAAAAGATGATTTCAGACAGGTTGTAAACACTGCCAGGCTGGTTGCTGGAATGGGAAATTGCCGTCTTCCTCGTTGGGTGTAATTTGTAATCATTTCGAAATGCCAGTTAGCTCTGGCAGACATGGGCATTTACCTGTAACGCGTGGAAGGTTTTCACGGGGTCCTGCTCCCATTCTAAGACGCAGGGGACCACTGCGCAGGGATGTGGGGGCATGGGGACACGCACGTTGTCCAAGGGTGTGTGAATGTTCTGCCGTGTTCATCCTCTGAGGTAATGGGCAGTGCCCGGGCACCGTGCTCTGAGGGAATTGCACAGATGGATGGCTTTGCCCACTCACGAGGGCAGACTTCTGAGAAGCCAGGGTGGTGGCTCTTCATCTCCCAGTCCTGGGACACGGTATCAGCAGAGGCCGGTCCTGGAAGAAGGACATCATGGTGGGCCAAGCCCAGGGTCAGCTCAGACATAGGAAGACCCCCCACAGTGAGAGGGACGGGCTTGGGGGCTGCAGCCACAGGCTGAAACACAGCCGCACCGTGAGCAGGGCCCACTGGGTCAGGAGTCAGACTTGAGCCTGTGCCACTGGACACCCCAGCAATACATGGCATCAGACACTTTGAATTATTATGTGGGTGTACATATAGCTATAGATGATATAGATATACATAGATAGATAGATAGATAGATAGATAGATAGATAGATAGATAGATGATATTGTGGCGGTCATGTACTTGATGTCAATATCATAATTGAGATTCTCGGGGGGGAGTCCAGCCTGTCAACCTGGAGATAGCCAATGGGACCTCTGTGTGGGCATGACTTTCTCCTGAGAATTCTGGGAAGTCTCGCAGTATTTCCCAATTGGAGAAGAGAGACTGGACTCTTTCTCTCTCGGAGATGAACTACTGACAAGACAAGATGATTTCACGCTGATCAATCCTGATTCCTGGAGAATGAAGGAGCCGGAGGAGAAATCACATGGGCTTGCCCTGATGAAGCCAGACCTCTGGGGCTGGAGAAACCACAGAGAGACCCCTGCCAGTGCTGAGATGCTTGTACCCCAGCTGGACATACAAGACTCTGCACCCACTGGCCTGTGATTGTCCTGGTGTCATGGCACATGCTTTGTAAGTTAAAAAGAGACTTTATGGACTGGTATTGGACATATGGGCTCATAATCGACTTATGATCTTGGACTGGACTGGGCTGGGAGGCTTTCTCAATGCCCCATTCCTCTTGTCTGTACACCTCTCCCTTCGATCCAGATGCGTGTCTGTGAATTTGGTTCTCTCGTCTCCCCGGACAAACAGAGATAGATATAGATAGTTATCGATATGGATATAGGTATAGATGATAGCTATAGATGACAGTATAGAGTAGACAGATATAGATAGGTTTAGATATGGGTATAGGTATAGATACAGTTTTTTAAAAAATTTCTCTCCTTTATTTATTTTTTTTAGCATCACTGCCCTCTGGTAGGAGTGGGAGGCCCAGCCTTGCTGCTGCTGGATTTGAACTGCCAAGCCAGTCGGCTGCAGTCCCACACACAACCACTATGCTACCGGGGCTCAGTCCCTAGATATAGTTAATATAGATATAGGTATGGGTATAGGTATAAGAATAGATGATAGGTATGGATGATGTAGACATAGATATACATAGATATAGTTATAGATGATAGATATCGATCTAGATGAACATGTAAAGCTAGGTATAGGCATAGGCATGGATAGAGAAATGAATGTATATATAGATGTATGGATACATGTATGTGTCCATGTGTCTTTATATACATATATCTACACATATGTAGATATGCACACAATTTTGGGGGACACGCACACACAGACACCCCCCAAATCTTCACACCTGGACCAGCACCATGCTGAACGGAGGAAAAAAAAAACCCTAAACTTGCCAAGGAGGCTTTCTTCCTGGGACCCACCCCCTGTGCTCAGGGCAGCAGCCGTCAAGAGAGCGAAGGCATGTTCCGTTGGGCACCGCCGTGGCTCAGCCCTGTTCAGAGTCCAGCGGCCTGGAGGTGTGACTCGGAGGGACCTTGGTGCGCCGGATCCAAGTCCCCTCGTGTGCACAGGCCAGGCGGTCGTCGAAGCAGGACGACTGAGGAGGCGTCGACGTGTTTGCCTGGCGGTGCTGGAGAAGAAGACGGGCAGACGGCTCCAAGCCCAAGCTGACCTGGCTGTCTGGGCAGAAACGCGGCCAGTGTGGCCCTCTGGAAGGTTGCACACGTGTTTCTGTCGTGGAGTGAAAGCTTACATCGCACATGTCTCCGGCGCTTGTTGGCTCTGAACCTCGGCAATCCCGGGAACAACAGGAGGAAGCAGCCAGACCCTGGCCCGTCCTCACCACCACAGCGGGGCCCGAGCGCCGGCTGCAGCCTCCGTGTCCTTCCATCTCTCCCAGGGCCTTCCCCTCTGTCCCCGCCCCTCCATGTGACCTTCCCCAGGGACTGGTCTCTCCTGCCCACAATGCCTGAGACCCAGTCTCCCCAGCCCCGCCTCAAGACAGGACCGCTCGTCCGTCGGTCAGTCCAGGGTCCTTTTCAGAGTCTGTTTCAGCAGCGCAGTTCAGATGCATCCGTGAATTGCCCACGCTGACATTTCCCCTCTCCCTGGTTTCCAGAGGCTGGGTTTTAGTGGTCAGTGTGCTCTGGCAGGAGACATCAATCCTACCACTTCCTACCCCAGAGCTAACGGGCCTACGGGCACGGGACTGCTTTGTCCACCTCTTTGTTTTTGTTTGCGGGGCATCACTACCCTGTGGTGGTGGTAGTAGGAGGCCCAGCCTTGCTCCTGGAGAGCTGCTGCTGGATTTGAACCTCCATCCCAGTGGGCCGCAGTCCCGCGCACAACCACTACGCCATCGGGACCCAGCCCTTTGTCCACCTCTTATTCATAGATCCAGTCATGGCCACAAGACTTGTCGTCCAGCAGTTCCTCCGACTTAAACCTGAGGCTGATTTCTTTATGGTGCTTTTGACCGAATCCCTGCCACGAATGATGGTTCTGCCTCCTTGAAGACAGAAGCCCCCTCGGATGGTGCCTGGCTTAGAATCCGCTGGCTTGGTCTCTCCCAGCATCCTCTGACCTGTCTTCACCCCATTCAGCCCCTCCCAGAGCATGCCCACCATGGGTCCCGAGTGCATGTACTTCACCAGCCTGGGGAAGAAGGGGCGGCCTTTCAGGTCCATGCAGTGCTGCTCCAGGTGTCCATTGCTGGGTTGTCCGGGGGCCTGGCCTCCCTGTCCCTCCCAGTGCTGTCCTCTTAGCTGTGGCTGAACGTTGACCCCTGGGTCTCTGAGTGGGGTGTGTCAGGGAGATCACTCTGCCATGTCCCTGTGCATTCCGTGGGCCATGCTCGGATCTGGCTGAAAGATGCCTTCTCCAGTTCAAAAATTGTTTCAGGCCCTTTGTCCAGGGGGAGGAGAGGGTGTCCCTCTGTTGGCCCCGTCAGCCCAGCCCTTCTGGAGGCTTCTGGGTCTTGTTTTACCACCTTTCCCCCAAGACTTCCTCCATGTGCCTGATCAGAATGGTCCACAGTGGCCGCTGGGACCCATCGGGTTCTGATCTCGGGACGGAGAAGGCTGTCTCTTTGTGCACAACGTCGACTCTGCAGGCTAGTTTCCCCCTGGGTTCTTGCGGCGTCCTACTTTCTTGCTCGCTGCCGATGAGCAGAGATTGAGCGTGGTGTCTTGGAAAGGGGTTCACCAACCTCAAAGGACCCATATGCTGCCCTCCCCCAAAACACGGGGTCCCAGACTTCATCAACCCACGACCTGCTTAAAAACAAAAAGAATTCTACCTTACCCATCCGGCTAGACCGGACCGTGGACACGGGTACAGAGAAGATTTTGCAACATGGGGAACCTTGGACAGCTAAATCCCCGAGAGCCTCGATACCAGGAGGGGAAGGGGGGAGGAGGGGAGAAAGGGGCGAACCCATCACAATGATCAATGTATAACCCCCGCCCAGGGGGACAGACAACAGAAAAGTGGGTCAAGCGCGTCAGCGGTTGGTGGAAGACAGGGAAAATTTTTAAATAGATTGTCAAAGGTTCACAAGGGCCGAAGGGTTGGGGAGGCGGAAAATGAGGCACTGACCCCAAGGGCTTTATAGAAAGCAAATGTGTGGGGCACGTGGATGGTGACATACATACAGATGTCCCACACACAATGGATGGATTGTTCTATGAGGCCCCAGTAAAGTCATCACTATCATTTTAAGTTCTCAGTACCTCCCATCGCTCTCACCCACGAAGACAATTACATGCTTCTGTACCGTGCCCTGTAATCCGGAGTGAAATGCAGCTGAGGTATCGCAACCCTTTAGGACAGCGTTGACCTGTCCCTGTGGGTTTCCGAAACTGGCCGTCTCCGGGGGTGTAGAAGGGACCACCCTTCTCTCACTTAGCGGTCTCTAACCGCTGACCCTGCAAGGCTAGCAGCCCCACATGCAATCCATGTGGGGTTCAGCCAGGACGAACCCGTCTGCAGGACTGAGACCTTATTTTTTCCTAGCGTTTGGCCAACAGGTTGTTCCCGTGGCATTGGCAATCAGAGTTCTCTGTAAGACGGGCGGCTGGGGGCCAGCTGCTCCAAGTGGACATGACAAATTTAGATTCCTTATTCCTCTTCATGTTCCTCTGAGCCTCGACGGTTCCCAAAGCCCCGTTCCATCCACAGGAAGGCTAAA
>PVJH01043519.1:0-13557 GCA_004026705.1 Nesogale talazaci | reverse complement strand
AGGAAATGTTATCAGAGTTACTAATAGAAGCAATGTTACCAGAGGAATCCATTTCTAATCCCTTAATTTGATGTGGAAAGAGCCTTTCCTTTCATTTCATTTAGCAATCACTCTATCACTCAAGTCATACTTTCTTCTTCAAGGATGGATGGTATTACCATCATTTGCTTTCAATAGTGAGGGGATTCGAGTGACTGATGTGTTCCTCCTTCAAGGGTATCAAAAACAAGTCTTTAAAAATCTCCCCAAATACATGTAAGTTCTAATGTGTGAAGAACACTATGCCTTGTGATCCTGGAAATATACATAATATAATAAAAACCTGGAGGAGTCATTAAGATCAGAGCTTTTATGGACAGCAAGGCCTGTAGAAGATTACTGATGACATTCCACCCAAAAATTATGAGAGAAGGATCACACATATATTCTATGCACACACACACTAAGTTATGGGATTCAAGATCTACACAAAATATAAAGAAAATCTAGGGGAGTCACTGAGACCAGAGCTTTCTTGCTGAGCAATGGGATTGTACAAGTTACACATGATATTCTCCCTTTTCAATTTTCAGGTAAGCTTCACACATACACACTGAGCATGCCCTCTCACCATTGGCAAGGATAGGGTTTGCCTTGTTACCAGTCAAAAATAAGGTACAGAACAATATGAAGGACCTAGATGTGTCAAATTGTAACATCATCTTTCAGGCCCTTTAGTGGTACATCACTTCAGAAGACACAACAGCAACCACACTTGTAGGGATATCCTGGAGGATAACACCCCTGCACAATTTCTTTTACACAAGGACTGGGGAGGTGAGAAGCCTGGTCACATTACAATGCACATTAGATAATTGATTTAGTAGATTTAGCCAGGTGAAAAATAGATGACTTTTCTTTGAAATCATGTTTCACCCTTTATAAATCATTTGGGATATAATACATGTCCCTCTATTATTAATAGATGATTTTCTCCATTTAACGAATTAGCATCGTTCATTTTCTCACATTTTCTTTGCATAGGCATTTTCTAGTTTTTTTGTATGTGTCATCCAAAACCAGGGAGTCTAAACACAGAATCAAGAGATTGTTGGTTTCTGTATGCTTTTCAAGGAAAACTGTTTTGGGAGAGGGATTTCACAATAGGAACATAATGAAAGATGAATGTACTCAAATTGATACTGATAAAGATAACCAAATCTTTATTGGGAAAGATACATTAAATTTTATTAATATATATACATATATTTATACTCAGTTTAACTCTTTCTGATATATATTCCTAAAAATCATGGAAAACAATGTATGAATTCAAGCTCAAATAAGTTTCAAAAAGTACAAAATATAGTGACTAAATTTGAAGAAGATTGGTTTTCTAGAAAATATTTTCAAATACCTAACAGGAAATGTCGGAGCCCATGCCTTTAAGTTTGGAATTCAGCACTGTCTTCTCTTTATATCATACTGTTGGTGTGTTTTCTCCATATTTTCTCAAAAAAATTAGGAATACTTAACACTACATTTCATGAAAAATAGAGAAGCAAAAAATGTTGAATTTGTTTGGCTATGATTTCATCAAATGATATGATTTAGGGAAAGTTTCTGTTTTTGTCTGATTTTTAGACTTGCTTTCTTTTTCCTCTTTTCGCCATAGGGTTGTTTGGAATCTGGATGCTAATTCCAGGGTAAGTCATTGGACTTCACAAGCCAGTGCACAAGACTTGGAGCAGGATGGCTCATGCCATAAGCAGTCACAGTCACCTACATCCACAAGGGCAGTAGTGCCCTGTTCTCCAGGTACAGAGTGTCTAAGTAGATGCCTCCTACAACTGAGTATGGACAGAAAAAACTCATGTCAATGACCTTGGCTCTTTGCATTTTCCTGATAGTCTGATTCTCTTTACTTTTTTGCTATCTTCAGGTATAAAATCAGGTGTGCCCTAAAAGACTTGTGGTTTGTTGCTCTCATCATTTCAAGGTGCTGGACTTCAGAAACTGACTGTCAATATCCAACCATTAGAAATGAGAAAACAATTGCATATCTGAAGCAAAAGTTCTGCTCCATCTCCTTGTAAACTTGATGTACATTACCATATCAAGACAATCCCCGTAGCCAAGGAAAATAGTCACTTCTAGCTACAAGTAAGTTAAGTTCAAAGAGATTGCATCAACACCCAAAAACAAACTGACTCCTGGAATAACGTGTCCCTTCTACTTGTAAACACTAGGAATCTACATACTTGTCATTCACATTTGACATTCAAATTAGCAAGGAATCCACTTGAATAATCTTTCTTTAAAATGTTGAACATCCAATACTCACCATTCTTTTCTTTCAGTCTTGCTGCAAAAGCTATTAAAGTAGGAAAGTCATGAGAATTACCAATAAGAGCAATGTTAATGATGAAACTAAATTTTAAATAATTTAATCTGAAGTGGGAAGAGCCCAGTCCTTACTTTTAAGAAAAGTAACAATGAAACACACAGGTCATATTGTCAGACCATGGTCTCCTGGTATTATCATCATGTGCTTTTTACTTGTGAGAACATTGGAGTGTCTGATTTTCCTCTCTTCACTTAACTCAGAAAAAAACCTTTAAAGTATTCCCTTGTTCTGCATGGTCAAAGGACTATCCATATCATGGTGCATATCTGGAGGACTCACTGGGGTCAGAGCTTACTTGCTGAGCACCAGGTGCAGAGGAGGCTAAGGAGGACATTACCATGTCCACACATATACACTTACAACGCACTCAGAGTATACACATCTCTGGGAATTGCTCTGCTGCTCGACAAATATATGGTAGAAAGCACCACAGAAGCACTGGAGAGGTGAAAATGTAACATTTTCTTTGATACTCCATTGGTCCAGCTACGGCTGCATCACTTTGAAACTTTTAAAATCATAAAATAAGAACAAAGCACATTTGCGATAGATACACAGACTATACATATGAATCATTGGTTGAATTTCCTCCGAATTTTAACCAGACAGGTAAACAAACTTGCTATAATCCAGTGGACATTGGACTGTCCTTTAATAGACACAGCCAACTGAAAATGTGAATGTTTTTACATTAGATAGCTGCTGTGACACATTTCTGTGAGCTTCTACTTCATAAAATTATCTGCCTGCCTTTCAATAGGAATATTCTCACTTAGCATGATTACCATGGTTAGCTATAGAACAGCTTCTCTGCCTCAGTTGTTCCACGTTTTTGGTATGTGTCATTTAACACCAGTAAATCTAAACACAAAATAACTAGATTGCTGGTTTCTGCATACATCTCAGGGAAGATTATTCTGTGAAAGGGATTTCACAACAGGGAGTTCATGGAAGATGTCAATATTCAGACTTGATATTGCTAAACATTGCAAATTTGGGGGCCTCAGAGAAGAATGGGATTATGTAATTTGTATATTCAGTTATCATTTTCTGAAAAATGATATTCAAAAATGATATTCAAAGGAAAACAATGTATGGTTTTAGGTTCAAATAGGATTCAACAGTTACCACATGGAGTAGCCCACGTTGAAGAAGATTTCTTTCCCAGAAAACATTTTGATCTACCTAACTGCAAAGTATGGATCACCAGGTTGCACCAGGTGTTGTTCTTTGGAAATCAGCATCCTTCTCTTGGTATCTTACTATTGTTTGGTTTCCTCTCCATTTTGACAAAAATAAAAAATTAGAGTATGTAAAAATAATTTGTAGTAAATAACAACATGTGAACAGTGTTTAAAGACAGTTTTCTAATTTATAGCATCAAAAATCATGCAGACTTGGGTCAAATTTTCTATGTTGCACTGATTTTCAGAGATGCTTACTTGTGCATCTATTTACCAAGCAGTGCTTTGAAATCATAATGCTAATTACAGATTAGTGATAAGAATACAGCAGAAACTCCCCAAGAGTGAGACCATGATTTCTGGAGCTCTGAAGGGTCACAATCACAGTGAAAATACATGGTCAGTAGGACCTTGTTCCCCAGCTCACATCCTGCCAAAAGAGATGTCTCCTGGAATTGAGCTTGGACAGAGACATTTGGTGGGAGAGATTTTGCTTGTAGCATTTCCATGATATTTTCCCACTCTTTGATATTTTTGGTTGCCTTCAGGTTTGTTGTCTATCAGCTGTAGCCTGAAAGCTTTCTTACACGGTCACTGACTGTAACATCTAACTCTTTGCAATGAGAAAACAATCCTATTTCTCTCACAAAGCTCTCCTTTGTTTCATTGTCACATTTATGTGAATTTCCAAATTCAAACTATCCCTATAGTCAAGTAAACGTAATATTTGTATCTTCAAAGGAGCTACGCGCAAATAGATTGACTTATATGACAACACCAACTCACCTCCTGAAGGAAGATGTCCTTTCTAACCTTTAACGTGAATAATCTTCACCCTGTCATTTTATATCTTAGCAAAATGCATTTTCGCATTAGCAAAAATGCAACCATCTCCGAGCAGTTGCTCAATTTCTCAGTGATTACTCCTCTTTTTGACACTGAATAGTAAAGACTACTCACATTTATCTTGTACCAGATTTTCTGCAAAAAAAAAAAGAAAGGAAAAGAAAGGTTTCAGAGTTACTAATAGAAGCAACTTTAAAGGAGTATGCCCAATTGAATCACTCAATTTGATGTGGAAGGAAGCATTCCTTCTCTTTAATTGAAAGACCACTATATCACTCAAGTCATATCACCATCCTCAAGAGATGGCTTTATCATGATATGCTATGCGATTTTCAGTATGTCCAAGTAACTGATTTTTTCATCCTTCATGTATGTCAAAAAAAATTCCTGTAAAATCTCTCCAAAAGGAAGTGAGTGGTCCACAAGGTTATCATGGTATGGAAACACTATGCTTTGTGATCCAAGAGCTGTACCTAATATAATGTAAATCTGAAGGAGTCATTGGGATCAATGCATTCATGCAGAGCACTTAGATTGTACGAGGTTACTTACTGATGATGTTCCATGAAACAATTCTAAGGGAAAGTTCACATATATATTCTATGTATGCTAAGCCATAAGATTCAGCGGAAGGTCCATGCATAATATAAATCAAACATGGAGGAATCACTGGGACCAGAGCTTATTTGCTCAACAATGAGACTATAGATGGTTAGGTGTGATATTCTCATCCTCTGAATTCGTGAGTATACTTGAAACTTACACTCTGAGCATTCCCTCTTACCTAGGCAGGGATGAGAATTGACTTGTTATCAGAAAGAAATACAGTAGAGTGTATTATAAATGATGAACCCATGCCATAGTGTAACTGTTTAAAGGGAATTTTCTAATTTATGACATAAAAATAATGCATAGTTAGGTGAAATATTCTATGCTGCACTGATTTTTAGAGTTGATGTGCTGTGCATCCTTTTACCATACAGTGCTTTGAAATTGGGATATTAATTACAGGTCAGCAATCTGAATCCAGCAGGCACTCCCCAAGAGTGAAGCCATGATTTCTCAAGCTTTTAAGAACCACAGTCACAGTAAAAAATACATGGACAGTAGGAAGCTGTTCTCCAGGGCACATAGTGTCAAAAGAGATGTCTCCTAGAATTGAGCTTGGACAGACACATCTGGTGTGAGAAATCTTTGCTTGTATGTAGCAATTCCATGACATCATACCACACTTTGATATTTTTGGCAGCCTTACTGTTTATTGCCTATCAGCTGTAGCCTGGGAGCTTTCTTACACAGTCCTTTCATCAATGTACAGTGCTGAATTAAGGACACTGACTCTAACCTCCCATTGGGTGCTGACCTAGGGACACTGACTGTAACATCCATCTCATTTGACCTGAGAAAACAATCCTATGAATTTCACAAAGTTCTTCCATGTTTCGCTGTCACATTTATGTTTAAATGTCAAGTGCAGGCAATCTTAATAGCCAAATGAGGGAAACATTTGTTGTTTCATAGGACCTATATTCAAATAAATGGACCTATATGAGAAAACTAATTAGACTCTTGGTAGATTTCCTTTGCAAGCATACACCTCAAGAATCTTCACCTTTCAGTTTATAACTTACAGTCAATATTAGAAAGAAAGGCCACATTCTTTCTCCACTGAACACTAAAGAGGACTCACCTGTCTCTTGTTCCAGTGATTCTGCAAAATAACCAAGGGAAAATATTATCAGACTTACTAATAGAAGCAATGTTACAGAAACAATACAATTCTAATCACTCAGTTTGATGTGGAAAGAACCATTCCCTTCCTGACATTTAAAAACCACTATGTCACTCAAGTCATACTGTCATCATTAAGGACTGATGGTATTAGTATCTTATGCTTTCAGTAGTGAGGGTATTCAAGTACCTGATATTCTCCTCCTCCATGTGTCCCAAATACTAGTCCTAAAAAATTCCCCAAAATGCAAGTAAGTTCTAATGGATGAAGAACACTATGCTTTGTGATGCTAGAAGTATACTTAATATAATAAAATCGTGAAGACTCATTAACATCAGAGCTTTAGGATGCACAGCAAAAGGATTGTAGAAGAATGCCAAAGAGATCCCACAAAAAATTCAGGGGGAAGGTTCACACATGGTGTTCTGTGATTGAGGATGCACACATAATACATTGCAAATCTGCAGGAGTAACTGGGACCAGAGCTTACTTGCTGAACAATGGGACAGTAGAATAGGCAAGATATTCCCCGCAATAAATTCATATGCATGCTTATACATATTCTCTGAACATTTCCACTAATCATAGGCAGGAATGCGAATTGCCTTGCTTTCAGACTGAAAAAGAGTGGAGTGGAGTAGAAATGAACTAGGGATGTCATACCAAAGCATCTTCTCTGATCACATTTGTTATCATTTATTGTTCAATCACTTTGAAGGAATACAAAAAAATCATTTCTAGGGACATACAGGTGGATAAAATGTCTGTGGAATTCACTATGTATTAAGACCAGGGAGGGACGCAATCTTGCTGTCACAGAGTGTGCATTGCGTGGTTGATTTAGTAGATTTAGCTAGGGATAAAATTGAAGATATTTCTTTGAAATCACCTTTGCGTGCTTTTTTAAAACGTTTTAGAGCATAATATCTGCAACTTGCTTTTCATATGTGAGTTTCTGCATTTAGAGTAGTTAATATTGCTATTTATAATTTTCTTTGCCTCTAGAGTTTCCCTTTTTATTATTGGTATGTGTTCTCCAACACCAGGAATTCTAAAAACAGAATAAATGGATTCCTGGTTTCTGTAGGCATCTCGGGGGCAAACATTAGGGAAGAGGGGTTTCACTGCTTGAGCTTCATGGAAAGTGGAAAGATTCAGGTTGATTTTACTCTATTTGTAAAATTTTCCAATGAGGAATGGGTTGAATTTTCTAATATGTATATGCAGTTAATGTCTTATGAAAAATAACACTCAAATGCCTAGAATGCAATGGATTCATCTTCACAAAAGCTTGAACAGTCACCAAATATTATGGCTCATATTAAAGTCAGCTGTTTTTGTAGAAAACATTCTCATCGACTTCAAGGCAAAATATAGATCTCCATGCGTTCAGGTTTGGAAATCAGTGCCCTCTTTTCTTTGCATCTTACTGTTGTTTGGTTTCCTCCACATTTTGATAAAAATAATAAATTGAAGTCTCTAACAGTAATTTATAAGAAATATAGTGAACAGTGCTTAAAGAGAGCATTCCAATTCATGTCATCAAAAATGATGTCAATTTGGGTGAAATTTTCTATGCTGTCTGAATTCCAGAGTTGCTTAGTCATGCATCCATTTAGTATGTAGTGGATTCAAATTGGGATGCTTATGACAAGGTCCATAATCTAAATCCAGTAGGCACTCCAAAGGACGGAGACCATGATTTCTGAACTCTGAAGCGTCACAGTCACCTAAAATACATGTGCAGTAGGATGCTGTTCTCTAAGTCACAAAGTGTCAAAAGAGATGCCTCCTGGAATTGAGCTAGGACAGACGATGGATCTTTGCTTGTAGAAATTGCATTACAGGGTCCCACGTTTTGATGCTTTTGTTGCCTTCAGATTTATTGCCTTACAGCTGTAACCATGAAGTTTTCTTACATGTCAGGGTGCTGACCTGGGGACACTGACTATAACATTCAAACATTTGAAATGAGAAAACCATATTTTAAAGTTAGTAAAGCTCTTCTATATTTTCTTATCACATTTATGTGAATTACCAAATACAACCAATCTCAAAAGCCAAGTAAGGGAAACATTTGTTGTATCATATGATCTACATTCAAATAAATTGAACTAGATAACAAAGCCAATTAAACTCCTGGAGGACACGTGTTTTCTAAAACTTAACCTCAAAAATCTTCATCATTCCAGTTTACATCCTATAGTCAATATTAGCAAGAAAGGCCACTTCCTTTCCCCACAAAACACTAGAGGACTCACGTTTGTCTTGTTCCTGTGATTCTACAAAATAACCAAGGGAAAATGGTATCAGAGTTAATAATAGAAGCAATGTTACAGGAGGAATCCAAGTCTAATCCCTCAGTTTGATGTGGAAAGAGCCATTCCTTTCATTGCATTTGAAAGCCACTCTATCACTCAAGTCATACTGTCATCTTCAAGGACTGATGGTATTCGCATCATTTGCTTTCAGTAGTGAGGGGATTCAAGTGACTGATAATCTCCCCCTTCAAGGATCTCAGAAAGAAGTCCTTAAAGATCTGCCCCAATACCAGTAAGTTCTAAAGAACGTAGAACACTATATGTTGTGATCCCAGAAGTATACAAAATATAACATAAATCTGGAGGAGTCATTAGAGTCAGAGCTTTAATGCACAGCAAAGGGATTGTAGGAGATTGCTGATGACATTCCAACCAAAAATTCCGGGAGAAGGATCATACATATATTCTATGCACATAAACTAAGTTATGTGATTCAAAGTGTACACAAAATATAATGAGAATCTATGGAAGTCACTGACACCAGAGGTTACTTGCTGAACAATGGGACTGTACAAGTTTCACATGATATTCTCCCTTTTCAGTTTGTGAGGAAGCTTCACAAATATAACCGGAGCATGTGCTCTGTCCATTGGTAGGGATAGGACTTGCCTTGCTATCGGTCAAAAATAAGGTACAGAAAAATACCAAGGACCTAGATATGTCAAATTGTAGCATCATCTTCCGGGCCCTTTACTGTTGTATCACTTTGGAAGACTGGACAATGACCATGCTTGTAGGGATATCCAGGAGGATAACACCCCTGCACAATTCCTTTTGCACAAGGACTGGGGAGGTGAGAAGCTTGGCCACATAAGAATGCACATTAGACAGTTGATTTAGTCAATTTAGCCAGGTGAAAAATAGACGATTTTCGTTGAAATCACCTTTCACCATATATAAATGGTGTGGAATGTATTACATGTCGCTCTCTTTTTGAGACATGATTTATTCAAATTAATGAATTAGCATTGTTCCTTCTCTCAAATTTTCTTTGCATATGCATTTTTTACTTTTTTAGGATGTGTCATAAGAAACCAGTTAGTCTAAACATAGAATCAAGAGTTTGTTAGTTTCTGTATGCTTTTCAGGGAAAATTGTTCGGGGAGAGGGATTTCACAATAGGAACAAAGAAGGTTTCTTTGCCAGAAAGCATGTTCATCTCTCTAATGACAAAGTAAGAATCACCAGACATTGCTCTTTGGAAATCAGCACCCTTCTCTTTGTACCCTACGATTGTTCAGTTTCCTATCTATTTTGACAACAACAAACGATTGACACATTTGAAAAAATATCTCACAGTAAGTACCAAGATGTTAAGAGCGTTTGAAGAGACTTTTCTAATTTATTGCATCAAAAATCATACTGATTTGGGTGAAATTTTATATGTTGGACTGATTTTGAGAGCTGCTTTGCTGTGGATGCATTGAAAATTTTGCACTTAAAAATCGGGATGCTTGTGACAGGTCAGTGATCTGAATCCAGATTTCTGGAGCTCAAAAGAGTCACAATCACAGGAAAAACACGTGGGCAGTAGGAGCCTGTTGACCAGGTCACACAGTGTCACAAGAGATTCCTCCTGGAATTGAGTTTGGACAGAGACATTTGGTGTGACAGATATTTGCTTCTAATATTTCCATGATATTGTCACACTCTTTCATATTTTTTGCTGCCTTCAAATTTGTTATCTATCAGCTGGAGCCTGCAAGCTTCCGTACATGGTCCTCTCATAAATGTCCAGTGCTGAAATAAGGACAGTGACTATAACAGTCAAACATTTCAAGAGAGAAAACAGTCCTATGTCTTTCACCAGACTCTTCTCTGTATTGTTGTCACTTTTACGGGAATTACCAAAAACAGGAATTAACAATAGCTAAGGAGGGGAAACATTTTTCTTGTTTCAAATGAACTAGGTTCAAGTACATTGATTGAGCTATATGACAAAACTAATTAGCATGCTGAATGGAGATGCCATTTCTAACTCTACACCTCAGGGATATTGGCCTTCCCATTTTACATCTTATAGTCAATATTACCAAGAAAGTCTTCCTTCTTTCTCCACTAAACACTAACAAGTACTCACCTTTCTCTTGTTCCAGTGATTCTGCAAAATAATCAAGGGAAAATGTTATCAGAGTTACTGATAGAAGCAATGTTACATGAGGAATCCAATACTAATCACTCGATTTGATGTGGAAAGAGTCATTCATATCATTTAAAAACCACTGTATTCTCAAGTCATATTGTCACCTGCAAGGCCTGATGACATTAGCATCATTCGCTTTCAGTTGTGTGGGTATTCAACACCTAATCTTCTCCTCTTTCATGGATCTCAAAAACAAGTCCTTAAAATCTACCAAATGCAAGTAGATCCTAATGGATGAAGCACACGACGCTTTGTGATCCTAGGACATTACATAATATAACAGAAATCTGGAGGACACATTAGGATCAGAGCTTTATTGCACAGCAAAGGGGTTGTAGATGGCTTCTGATGACATTCCTTCTAAAATCAGGGGGAAGGATCACCCATCTCCTCTACACACATGAGGCAATATCCGTGAAGGTGCACACATGATAAAAGACAAATCTGCAGGAGTCACTTGCATCAGAGCTTACTTGCTGAACAATGGGATTGTAGAGAAGTAGGCAAGATATTCCCCTCATGAAATTCTTGGGGAAGCTTACACATATACACTGAACATTCGCTCCAACAATATATGGGAATGGGACTGACCTTGCTTTCAGTCAAAAATGAGGTAGATAAAAATGTGAAAGATCTACAGATGTCAAATTGTAGAGCATCATCTTTTGGTCCATTTAGTGATGTATCACTTTGGAAGACTGGACAGCGACCAGACTTGTAGGGATATCCAGGAGGATAACACCCCTGAGCAATTTCTTTGACACAAGGACTGGGGACGTGAGAAGCCTGGCCACATTAGAATGCACATTAGATCATCGATTTAGTAGATTAAGCCAGGTAAAAAATAGACAGCTTTTCTTTGAAATCACCTTTCACCATTTATAAATTGCTCTCTGGTTGATAGATGATTTTATCTATTTAATGAATTAGCATTCTTCATTTTCTCACATTTTCTTTGCATATATATTTTGCAGTGTTTTGGTGTATGTCATCCAAAACCAGTTAGTCTAAACATAGAATCAAGAGTTTGTTGGTTTCTGTATGCCTTTCAGGGAAAATTGTTCGGGGAGGGGTTTTCACAATAGGAACAACATGGAAGATAGATGTATTCAGAATTGATACTGGTAAAGATAACCAATACTTTATTGGGAAAGATATATTAAATTTTATAATATATATACTCAGTTAACTCTCTCTGATATATAGCCCTAAATAGCATGGAAAGCAATGCATGAGTTCACACTCAAATTAGTTTCAAAAAGTACAAATAGTAGTAGCCAAAATTGAAGAAGATTGCTTTTCTAGAAAATATTCTCAGCCACCTAAGAGGAAAATCCACAGCATGTTTGGAAATCAGCCTTCATGTTTGGAAATCAGCACTGTTTGGAAATCAGCATTGTCTGCTCTTTATATCATACTGCTGCTGTTTTGTTTCCTCCATAATTTCCCAAGAAAAAAATAGGAGTACTTAACACTACTTTTCATGAAATATAGAGAAGCACAAAATGTTGAATTTGATTTGCTATGATTTCATCCGAATGGTACGATTTAGGGAAAGTTTCAGTTTTTGTCTGATGGTTAGACTTCCTTTGTTTTTCCTCCCTTCACATGTAGAGGTTTGGAATCTGGAGGCTAATTCCAGGGTAAGTCATTGGACTCCAGGAGGCAGTGTACTCAAGTCAGAGGAGGATGGCGCATGCCATAAGCAGTCACAGAAACCTCAACCTACAGGGGCAGCAGTGCCTGTTCTCCGGGTCACAGAGTGTCAACATAGATGCCTCCTACAACTGAGCATGGACAGAGAAAACCCGTGTCAATGATTTGGGCATTTTCTTGATAGTATTCTTCTCTTTCAGTTTTTGGTATCTTCAGGTGTGAACTCAGGTGTGACGTAAAAGACTTCGTGCATGATGTTCTGATCATTTCAAGGTACTGGGCTTTGGTAACTAACTGTAAATAGACAACCTTTAGAAATGAGAAAAACATTTCATTTCTTACCAAAAAACTTTGCTCTGTGTCCTTATAAACTTTATGTCTGGTAGCATATCTAAGCAATCCCATTAGCCAAGGGACTTCTTGCTCCAAATAAGCTAAGGTCAAATATAGTGCATCAACACACAAAAACAAACTGAATCCTAGAGTAACAGGCACCTTCTAAAGGTAAACACTAGAAATCTTCATAGTTGGAATCTACATTTGACATTGAAAGTCGCAAGAAATCCCCTTGGATAATCTTCCTTTAAAAAGTTCAACATCCAATACTCACTGTTCTTTTCTTCCAGTTTCCCTGCAAAAACAATTAAAGTAGAAAACTCAGGAGAATAGCCGATAAGAGTAATTATAAAGATGACCCCAAATATTAAATCATTTAATTTGATGTGAGAAGAGCCCATTCCTTACTCTTAAGAAGAGTAACAATGCAACACACAGGTCATATTGCCAAGCCTAACTAGGTCTCCCAGTATTAACAACATGAGTTTTTCAGTTGTGAGGATATTGGAGTGTCTGATTTTCCGTCTCTTCACTTAAATCAGAAATGAATCTCTAAAATATCCCCATGTGCAACTGACTCTTCAACAATTTTTATGTGGAGGAGGCATAGTCTGCTACATGGTCCAAGGACAGTCCATATGATGATGTACATCCGGAGGACTCACTGGGGTCAGAGCTTACTTCTTGAGCGCCAGGTGCATAGGACGCTATGGGTGACATTCCCATGTCCACACATGTACTCTGACAAGAGACCCAGAGCATAGGCAAGAATGGCAAATACCCTGCTACTACACAAATATCTGGTAGAAACAACACAGAAGAACAAGAGAGGTAAAAATGTAACATCTTCTTTGATCGCCCTTTGGCCATCTGTGGCTGCATCACTTTAACACTTTTTAATCATTAAATAAAAAAAAACACACATGTGACGGATATACAGAATATGTATATTT
>PVJH01043518.1:0-13540 GCA_004026705.1 Nesogale talazaci | reverse complement strand
TTATCAAGGGAGAGTCATCCCTGGAGGAGGACATCATGCTCAGTAATGTAGTAGGGCAGAGATGAGGAACAAATCCTTTGATGATGTGTATTGGCACAAAGCCTACAACAATGCGCTCAAACATAGTAACAGTAAGGAGGACCAAGCAGACCAGCCATGATTTCATTCTGTGGTTCATAGAGTAATTCGGCTGAAACCCACTTAATGACATGTCACAGCAAGGGCAATCAGCTCTCATTTTACTATTTGTGTTAGGCCAAGATGACTAGAAAAATAAATTCAGAGACATTCATGTATGTGTGAGATAGCTTTATAGACAAGAATAATTGTATATTAAGAAAACACCCCCCCCCAAAAAAAATCCCAGCCTAGTCCAGATCAAGTCCATAATTCCAGTACCAGTACAAAAATCCTTCTATAAACTCATGCAATCATATGCCGTGATGAAAAATGCAGGAAAATCACAGGCCAGTGGGTGCAAAGTCCTATGTATCTAATGGCAGTAGAAACATCTTAATGCTGGCGTGTGGGTCTCCACGTGACTCCATGTGGTTTGTCAACAGGTAGGTGAAACAGAGAAAGAGAGGAAGTTCCAGGATCCTCCGAAGAAGTTCACACCCACAAAGAGTTGTGACTTGATTAACAGGCTAGACTCCACCCATACACTTATTTATCAAGTTGACATGAAATATGCAACTACTATACTATTAGATATATAAACATTGTTCAGTTTCTGATGATGGCAATGATAAATATGATTGTTTGATTTAAAAGGGCATAGATAAAATATGTTATATTAATCATGATAGTTCTATTGAAGGTATTCAGATATCATAATTGCATAAACATTGTTTTCCATTCTGTTCTTATTTTGAAATTTTGGTTTTTTCTCTTCTAATTATCAAAGACCTTTTCATTCATCTAAATTTCAAGCCTACATTGCTTTTTAATTTGGTTCTTTTGCTAGTTAGTCTTCAAATTTTCACCTAATCCAGTTATTTTAGTAATTTATTGCTGTTATAATAGAAATGCTATAAGAGGGTGAATTTTACAAGCAAGTTTATTGTCACATAGTTTAAGAGACTAGAGCAGAATGTAATATGCCAGTTCTAAGTAGAAGAGTTTTCTCTGTGTCAGTGCTAGAGCAGGAGTCTTAGCTCTTTGGAGTATCTGTTCCTGGACAGTAACCTTGTGGGTTGGCACAACCCATCTCTGTCCTGCTCAGTGACTCATTCCCTTTGAGATCTCAAACGGAATCAACTGAAGATATAACCTGCACTAACCCTGCCCCATTAACAGAACAAAGACAACCCATTCCCAAATGGGCATACAACCAACCACAGGCAGAGAGGTTAGTATTTAAAATATATTTTTTGCAGGGTCACAATTTAACCTAGAGCACCTGCTAATAATCTTAACTTCTATGTGGATGATTTCAATATTTTTAGTTTGAGACCTATGCTGAAAATTAGTTTTACATATATGCCTTATACACTATGGTAGTTACATAATCTGGTCTCAATTTGAGAATTAAGAGTGAAGGAATAGAGGCTTTCCTGTCAATCACTGTATAGCCAACGAGGCCTCTGTTGGGGCTAACCCTGAGGATTCTGGGAATTCCTATATTTCCTCCCTGGAGGTGGGAGATACCCTCTGACTCTGCTTACTCCCTGAGAAATGCTTTACAGACAAGCCACTTGCCATTACTGTGATAGACCCCATCCCTTGGGAACTAGAGAAGCAACATGGAAACACCTGCCAGTGCTGACATGCTTACAATGCCACTGGATACACAAGACTTTGCACCCACTGGCCTGTGATCTTCCTGCATTCGCCATCATTGGGTGTGTTGTGTGAGCCTATAGAACAGTGACTCTCAACCTATAGGTTGTGACCTCTTTGGGGTCAAAAAACCCTTTTACAGTTATGAAGTAGCACCAAAAATGATTTTATAGTTAGGGGTTCACCACAACATGGGGAACTGTATTAAAGGATCATAGCATTAGGAAGGCTGAGAACCACTGCTGTAGAGGACTTTATAGATTGGTATCAGACATATAGGCTAATATTAGACTTTAGGACATGATCCGGACTGGGCTGAAATGTTTTCTCAATATTCAATAGTTCTCGTATATAAAGAAAATTCTTTCTTTTCCTTTTTAATATAGATTTTATTGGGGGCACTTACAACATTTAATATATCATTCACATTAAGCATATTTGTTCACATGTTGCTAAATTCACCTACATTATCTACATGATAATGCATAAGCTCCTCTTCCCCTCTTTCCTCTAGTTCTTTATTTTTTTAATTCTAACTCCCCATATTTCCCCTTCCACATTCTTCTCCCCCATGAACTTCCAAGAATTTACAAATTGTTATTACTTCTTCATATCTTACACTGTGTAATGTGTCCCTTCACTCACACACCACCCCCCCTCGTTGTTCACACCCCAGAGAAGAGATCACATGTAGAACCGAGAAATTTGTTTCCCCTTTCTACTCCACCATCCCTCCACCCTCCCAGTGTCACCACTCCCCACTAGTCTCAAGGGATTATCTATCCTAAATTTCCACATTTTCGACTCCCATGTGCATCCCCTGGTCTAGTCAAATCTGTCTGGCAGAATTGGAATAATGATAGCCAGTGGGAAGGAGCATTTGAGAACATTTCACTGCTACCTCACTTCACCTAGACTGGCTCATCTCCTCTGTAAGAGGCTGCTCTTCACTTATTGATGGGCTTTGGGTCCCCAATCTGAACTCCCCCTCACTTATAGTGATATATATTTTTTAGGTCATTGATACTTGATACCAGATCCCTTTGACACCTTGTGGTCATACAGACTATTGTGCTTCTTCCATATGGGCTTGCTTTTTAGCTAGATAGCCACTTGTTCACCTTCAAGTCTTTAAAACCACAGGCGCACATCTTTTGATAGCCGGGCACCATCAGCTTTCTTTACCACATTTGCTTATGCACATATTTATCATCAGCGATCATATCAGAGGAGTAGAATTGCAGAATCATATGATAATTTTAAATTTAACTTTCTGAGGACTTGCCCAATTGAGTTTCCACAGAGGCTGCACTATTTTAGATTTATGTCAGCCATAGAATGAGGATTCTACTTTCTGTCCATATATGCTTACACCTGTTTCCACTGATGTGATAGTAGTTTCATCCTACTGAAGAATATAATGATATACCATTGTTGTTTTGATTATAAATACCTAGTAACTAAGATATTGAATATCTTTCCATGTGCTTATTGACTCTTGATAAATGTCTGCTCAACTCCTTATCTTTTATCTGGGTAATTTTTTGTTATGAATCAGTTGTAAGACTTAATTATATACTCTGAAGAGTAGCACTTTGTCAGATACATGATTTGAAAATGTATTCTCCTATTCCTTTAATTTCCCTCTGACGCAGTTTTGATGTGCAGAAATTCTATTTTGATGAAGTCTCATATATTTATATTTTTCTTGTTATGCTTATGTTGTTGACATCATAGCTAAAACTTTGTTCCGAAAGCAAATTCATGAAAATGCATCTATGGTTTTATTCTAAGAATTTTATGATTTAATTTTTATGTTCAAGTCACTAATCCATTTTAAGTTAACTTTTGCATACGGTATGAGTGAGTCTCCTATTACTTTAGCTATCTCGCTCTCTCTTGTTGTGGTTAGGTTTCTTGGAGTCAATTGTAGTCTACAGTGACCTTATGAACCCATCCATCCATCTCCTTGAAGCCTTCCTATTTTTCATCAATGCCTTAATGTAACAAGCATGATGTCATGTTCCCAGAACTAGACTCCTGCGAACAACTCCAAAGTATGTGAGACAAAGTCTCGCCTTCTTAGTTTCTAAGGACCCTTCTGATTGTTCTTTTTAATTTTTTTTTCTTATTAGCCATCACTGCCCTGGTGGTGGGAGTAGGAGGCTCAGCCTTTGCTCCTGTGAGCGGGAATTGAACCTCCGTCCCAGTGGGTCGCAGTCCCGCGCACAACCACTACGCCACCGGGGCTCAGCCTCTGATTGTTCTTGCAACATATATTTGCTTGTTCTTCTGGCACTTCATGGTACTTTCAATAATTTTCGCCAACACCACAACTTGAATGCATCCATATTTCTGCTGTCTTCTTTTTTCATTGTCCAATTTTCATATGCTTATGATATAATTGAAAATACCATTGCTTCAAGGCCCCTCGCAGCCTCCCTTGGCAAATGGTGTTTTCTGTTTGGGGCGTGGACCTGCTTTCAGTGCCGCTTGACATGAGAGTAATGTCAGGATTGGGCCACAAATTTTCTCCATGCCCTAAGTTTGGTGTTTAGTTAAGAAATTATATTAAAATCACCATTGGAAAGATAGGAGATGCTTTTGTAGGACAATCTAGGTCATTGCAGGGTGTGCAGCTCAGAGTAATTTCTGCAAATCTATAGCTTTATGAAAGTGAACATTTTTTTCATGTCTGTATCTTGTTTTCAAATGAGATCACTGAAGTTTTCGTTAGTGCACCCTTTCCTGGTTTTGTCTGAAATTCCAAGAATGTACTTTGGACATTTGCTCCAACTGTTTTATGAAATGCCATTCTACATACTGAAAAAAAAAATACCATGGCTTTAGGGAGGCACACCTTGTTCTTCTAAGTGACAACTTTGTTCTTCAAAATGTAAAACCACATTTGTTCAGCATTTTTATTTCTGCTTCTGGGAGCATTAATTCTGGATCTGAGCAAATACAAAGTCCTTGATCATGTCAATGTTTTCTCCATGTATTGTCTATTGAGGACTTTGGTTATTTTACAAAGAGTTTCTATCCACATTGAAAGCTGCAGTCCTTGATTTTCATCAGTCGGTGATTTAAGACTTTCTCACTTTAAAGAATCAAGGTTGGAAAGTTGTTGATAAGTCTTCCTCCAACCCTGATGTCAAGTTTTTCATACAGTCCAACTTCCTTATCTATGCCGCATGCACAGTGAGTTATTGAATTAGTACAGTGCACGGACACAACCTTGATGTGCCCCTGCCTTAATTTTAAACCAAATAGCATTCCTTTAGTTTGTTTAAATGACTGCTTTGCAATTGTTGTAGAAAGATTTTCAGCAACATTTTACTTGCATGTGATCTTAATAGTTTTCAATAATTTCTACATTCTGCTTTGTCACCTTTCTTTGAAATGGACACAAGTATGGAAGTTTTCCTGTCAGTTGGCCAAATTTCCTGGTATAAGCAAATGAGTGCTGCCAGTGTTTCATCCACTTGTTGAAACATTTCAATTATTATTCCATTAATTCCTAAGGTTTAGTTTTCACCGGTGATTTCCATGCAGTTTGAGTTTCTTATTTCAGTACCATTATTTCTTGATCATATGCAACCTCTTAACCTCTTGACTTTCAATCATTTCTGTCCCTTAATATGTTCAATTCACCTATAGCATCACTTTGAAAATATCTGAACTATCCTCCTTAGTGGTCATTCAAATGTCATTACTCTCATGTTGTCCTTCCTTTTCTCCCACTCAGGCCTGAAATGAAACAAATTTTCGCTTCCAAATTTGTAGTTAATTCTTTAAAAATTTTTTGGTAGTGTATTTTAGGATATGTGAATCTTGAAGATGTTTATTTGATCTGAAATACATTATGATGTTTTTCTCTTAATTAAATGGAAAAGTCTAAATAACAGATCTGTTCAAGATTCCACATGTCCATTAATGATTGTGAAAGTGACATACCCTAAAGTTTCAATGCTATCCTCTGCCTTCTGCTGGAAGATAGGCTCTTCATTTGTTTAAAAGGTCCACATCAAAGAATTAAAATAAACCGAGTGCTTTCAAGTCAATGCTGATTCCTAGTGACTATTATCTGACAGGGTAGAGCTGCCTCATGAGTTATGAGTTTCCAAGGCTATAGTTGTGTATGGAGTAGGAAGCCTGATCTTTCTTTTGTAGAACACTGGTTGGTAGTTAATTATGTTGTGTTGTGCAATATTGACTCGTGCTAATGCAAGGTACTTGAACATATAAAGAATTCTCAGTACATTTATGAATAAATGTAATAAATAAATAAGTGACATAGTGGTTGAGTGTGGGACTGCAGCCCACTGGCTTGGCAGTTCAAATCCAGCAGCAGCTCTCCAGGAGCAAGGCTGGGCCTCCCACTCCCACCAGAGGGCAGTGATGACCCCTTCAAAAAATAAGCAAATAAAAACATGTTTTGCATTTTTGTAATCGGTAGATGATTTTGACATGATCAGTTTATAAGTAGCTGAAAAAGTGTGAGCACCCTGGTTCTAGAGAAATGCTAACAACATGTTTGACTTCTTCCTAAGGACAGTACTATAAGCTATGAATATGCTATATTCCCATTTGTATATGACAGGGTTATGGAATTTCATGACATTTTTTAGTATTGTCTTAAATGTTCAATAATATATGTTATGTTGTCTTGATTTTATACTCTAATGTATATTGCAACATGTAATGTTCTGTTTTTTTTTCCCTTGAAACTTCCTTCTTGTACAGAATTGCTACACTAGTGGTTCCAAAGAAGTTACTTCTAATCTCAATGTTCTTAAGTAGAGCTAACCTTTCTACCTCATTACATTAGTAATCACAAGTTTCTGGTGCAAAACTATACCCTCCTTGAGCATTTATGTCTACTTACTCAATTTATATATGTCTAGCCAATTCTCTTTTCTCCATATATTCATTATATATTTTTCTTTGATGAGAATTACCTGCTCATTTTTACACTAGTCTAAAGCTATCTTCCATAGTGTATCCTTTTTTCCATAATGTATCTTAAGTCCTACTTTGTTCACAAGGACATGCTTGATCTATCTGACACATGTTTGCTTTTTCTTTGCTGTTTATTAGGACATAAAATATACAAAAGTTAATTGATTCAACTAATGTTGGACCTACTTGATAATAGAAAATATGTTCCATGCTCATCATTTGATATGAAAACCACATTTGATGTGTGAGCAATATTTGCTTCTTAGTTGATCTTTTTTGTTTAATTCTCAGGAGCGGAAAAATTAGAACACAGTATTTTTTCCTGGAGGCTTTATTATTTGGTTATCCTTATAGCAAACATAATAAAAACAAGGAAAAGGAAGCTTATTTATATTCTTCAATTACGTTATCATTTAATTAACAAGTTAAGAATAAAAATGCACTTTTTCTCCTTGTGTCAATACAAAGTTCTCTGCTAATATTTGATGTCTACAAGCTTTTAAATGTAAACGTATTTCTATATTTTGTGATTATATCCTCACTTTTTTATCTGTGTTGCTGTTCTTTCCTTCTTTGGCGATTAATGTTTTATACCTTTATTCTATGTGTTAGCATAGACCGCTTTCCTTTCCTATCACTACATTGAAGGAATGAGTCTTCTCCAGCTTACAAAGATCCTGAACATTCAGGGTATTTTTCCACTTTCAAAAACAGCAAGAGAGTTTAAATTTTGATCTTAACCTCGTTGGGTTTTTTTGTTCTGAAAAATAAATATTTAAAATAGCTTAAAAGCTATTATATTTATTTAAAGATAAATTTTTAAAATACAGTAGAACCCAGTACTTGACCACATCAGTGGTCAATATAATCAGATTTTGACTTGCAATGTCAAGAAAATTCTGCATCAGAGCTCTAACAAAACAGCAAATTCCGACCTGATGCATGTGATTTTTATAAACCAAAGTAGTTTGTGTTTTGGTTATGTGACATTAGTTGGTGGTGTTAGTATGCATTGTTTAAACCATTTGCAGCTGTGTCCCAAGCCTTTAGCTAAAATTTTCTTAGTTTTTTGGGTTTTTGTACTGTTTTCAAATAAAGATATAGGTCCTAAGAATGAGTTTTTTTTTAGAAGAATCATCATGATAAGGAACTGGTTAATCGTGTTATCAATATTGTTGATCATAATTTAGTAAACCCTTTTAGAAAACACTTATGAAAAGGCTAACAGCAGACCACATCAGACAGAATTTTTAAAAGATAAATCCAGCCAGGTTCTAGTGAAAAAAGTCAAAGGAGGGGGGAAAAACTCCTAAAATCCAGCTACTAGTTGATTTTATGGAAAGGGATTCCCCTTCCAAGCAATGACTCTCTCTCTTCACCTCCTCTCCACATCCATATCCACAGATCCAGATTCTCATCAATCTCAAGGTTGGGTCATGCTGTAGTACTTGTTAATAGCTTTCTTAATGTTGTGTTTCTTGTTTAAATGATATTATTAATCTGAACGTATTTACTTTGAAATTTCTGTGTGATGTATAGAAAGGCAAGTTAGGGGTAAACACTTGGTGATCCAGTTTGGATCAATCGATATTCAGTTATTTCCTATGGGAAAAATTGATTCAGAACTGGACAGCATCACATCTTGACATTCCTTCTAGAGCAGATTAGTATCAAGATCCATGGTTCTAATGTACTGAAGCTATTTTCTCAGTTATATTCATATGTGCCAAATTCTTATATGTTATCAAGATTATTAATTTCTTAATGTGAAAATATTTTACAAATCACTACAGAGACCATCTCATAGATAAAATAAAGAAAACTGTAGCAAAGATGATTGAAAGAAACTTGTTGTTACCTTAGCAAATGAAAACAAGCTGGATTACTTAGGAGATTGGAATCCTCTTCATTATTTTATTTAGAGAGCACAGGAATAGTCATGTGAGCATATTTTTAAGATTACATTGGAATATTCCAGGACTGTACTATTATGTATTCAAACATTCTGCTACTAAAAGTATGTGATTCTTAATTTTGCTAAGGATGGAAATATTTGATTTTATGACAGAAGCCATGGTTGTAAAGAGTTTAGTGTTCCAGCTACAGTGTTTACAATGCTTGCTTCTTATGCTATCTGTAATATGCAATATAAGATGTTTCCTTTGCTTTGAATTTAAAATAATTTTACATCACAGAGCATTAATTTTTTGCTATTGGTTATGTGAGATATAATAGATGAATCCCTGGGTAATGCAAATTTTTAGCATATTTGGCTGCTAATCAAAATGTTGAAGGTTCAAGTGAATCCAGAATCACAGCAGAAAAAGATATGATGATCTCTCTTTCTCTCTTTCTCTCTCTCTCTCTTTCATACACACACACACACACACACACACACAGAGAATTACCCATAAAAGACCTAGGGTGCACAGATCTACTTTGATACACATGGCCTGGTATGAGTTTGAGACTGATTCTAGTGGTATTCAGTAGACTTTAGTCAAATCCTACAAAACACCTAAATTCAAGCAGAGCATTATCGCACTGATGAAGCATACAGCATTCCTCTATTTCTTTGATGCTCCCTCCCTACTATCATACCCCAATTCTTGCAGTCATACAAATCATAACCTTATGAATCTGATTAGACCAGCAGTTTGCAACCTGTGGGTTGAGACTCTTTTGAGGGTCAAATGACCCTTTGACAGGGTCACCGAATTCATAACAGTAGAAAAATTACAGTCATGAAGCAGCAACAAAAATAATTTTATACTTAGAGGGTCACCGCAGTATGAGGGACTGTGTTAAAGGGTTGTGGCATTTGGAAGGTTGAGAACCACTGTGTTAGACCAGAGCACGTGGTCTAACATGGTATAAATGGTACAAGTAAGTGCTCTTGACATAGGGAATCCAGGAGAGTTAAACCTTTCAGAAACAATAATAGGATTAATGATACCATAAGGGTAGGGAGAAGGTGGAAAGAGAAAGGAGGAACCAATCACAATGAATGACATTTAACACTGCACCACCACCACCAAGGGGGACGAACAACAGAAATGTGGGTAAAGGGAGACAGTGGTCAGTATCGGGTGAAAATAAGAGTTGTGGGAGACAGAGGAGAGACATCTGACACATAATAAGTTCTCTCCCCAGAAATGCTAATTCCAGAGCCCTGGATCCTACATACTAGTGTTTGGTGTTTGCTTTTCTTTTTAAGCAGGAATTGAGAGTTGTCTTTTGAAAACACTAAAAAGCAAACAAACAAAGGAAGCAGAAGCAAAGGACCAAAATCTCAATGTTCTAGTAATAGTTTCAAATACAGTACACACTTTACATTAGAATTCATATAATATGAATTAAAATAGGACAACAAGATACAAAATCAGGAAAACGCAGCACACGCCCTCACATCTGTCAAAGATATCACATGAAAGAGACTCTTAAATTTCTTCCCATGTCTAAATGTTTATCACTCCTTCAGTTTGTTTAGTTTAAAAAGTATTTGAAAAAACTTTTTAAAAAAGTAATAATAAATTATAAATTATCAAGAATTCATGAGGGAGAGAGAGTCAGAAAGGGAGGGAAAAAATAAAGAGCTGATACCAAGGGCTCACGTAGAAAAAAAATGTTTTGAAAAGAATGATCACATTGTATATACAGATGTGCTTGACACAATGGATGTATGGATTGTTATAAGAGCAATAAGAGCCTCCAATAAAATGATTTTTTAATTAAGTTGATGAATAGGAATACCATAATTTATTCAATGTACCAGTGACCCTTGATCCTGATTTTAATATTTAGTGAAGATTAAAATCTAGTAAGGATTTAATACATATAAGGTGTACTCTTGTTGATTGTGCTAAAGATTGAGTCCTTGAAAACTGGGGGCTGGACGGGGAATATATACTAGTATAACACAAAAGGCTTCAGAGAAACTTTTTTTTTAAAAAAAGAAGAAAAACAAAAAAGAGACAAAGAATGAGATTTCTGCACTCCATCTGTCTCCTCTTTGTCTGATACTTTTTATGCTTCTGGCTATCCTTTCTTCCCAGCAGCCTGTTCTCTGTATTTAAGGACTGCCGTAGCTTATCATATTGTGCCGCAGCTGTGACAGATTTGGATCAGACAATTACTTTATAAAAATAGGCATAGGTACATATCCTAAGCACTTTCTATTTACCAGAATTATATGATTATTGTCTTCTCAAAACAGTGTTTTATCTTTATTTTAGTCACCCCTTATGTTTTCATAAAACTTGGGAGTTAGCCATTGAAGATATCAGAATAAATATGAAAACCAAGATTACCAACTACCATTTGGCATATTTTAGTATCTGTTGGTCAGAAGATGCATACCTAAATTAACAAGTCAGCAAAAAGTCTGATTTTTAGAGTGGTGGCTGTGCTCAGCAAATTGAGGCAAGGGGATGCCATCGGAAGTGCTGCAGTGAGCAAAGTTCGAAGAGCACAGCCGGAAGATGCAGTGTTCAGTCAGTGACATGCAAAGAAATGGGACCGGGAGCTTCACTTCCAGGATAAAATCTCAAAATGGAAACAAGCTTGTCTTATGTAAAGAAAGACAGTGTAACGACAGCAAAACAAGCCAGGAGAAGAATGATTCAAAAATGGCCTTAAGAAGTAACCAAGCATGGGGGGCATAGAATAAGCTATTGATGGGGTTGAATAAGAAGTTTAAACTGTTGGATACAAAATAAATGATCTGAAATGTCACCCCCCACCTAATTCGCTATTTAAAAAATCATTTCATAAAAAATTATAATAAGTAACCAAGCCCAGGCTATGGATAGTGTAGGTGCACCTTAGTCCTCAAGGCAACATCTTTGCTTTTGAATGCTTAAAACAGGTCGTTTGCACACAATTTGCACAGAATAATATTTTGTTTGCTTTGTTGAGTATGTCTTCCATGAGCATTGGTGTTTGACAGGGTTCTCTAGAGAAACAAAACCAGGACACTAATAATTATATATATATAAAGATATATAACATAAGAAACAGGTAGCTAATCTATAAAGTAGTATGAATAACTCAGTGCAATTCTCTTGGGTGAGAAAGCTAATACACGGCAGTCCTTTGAGTCTTGAGGGCTGCTGGATAGTCCTCTGTAGAATAATTAAGGCTATATGGTCACAGGCAGCAAACAGCCAGGCAGGTCAACAATCAGTCAGGTGACAGGGTTTGACAGTCTCCAGCTCAAAAGAAGTATATTCCAGTAGCGTTGTGAAGCAGGGCTTGAAATAACCTCAACATACAGTGACACAGTCCACAGATTAGGTCTCTCACAGGTAGTGTAACTTGCAAGTCAAGGCACAAGAAAAGACAGGCAGCTGGCTAGTCCGAAGATCCAAGAGCAAGAGAGAGAAGGGAGAGATTCATGGAGCCATTTATATCTCCGCCCTTCAATTAATCTCACATGTGTTCACTGATTGTGTTGTCACAACAAATCTACCTATCAGAACATTATTGTTAATTTAAGTAAAATAAAATCTTTGGCAACTTTAAATTTTTCCGTTCGTTATGTTATCTATTAGTACACTCATGTTTTGGTGTATATTACATTGTATCGATACTAGAGGTGATTACAGCCTTTGATCTTCATCAATAAAAACTCAAATCCTTTTCGCTTTCAATGAACAAGGTTAAATCATTTGCGTATCTCAGATGGGTAATAATTATTTCTCTACCTTAATATGGTATTCTTCATATTGTCCAGATTCTCAGTATAATGTAGCAAGATACAGATTGAGTAAGTGTGTTAGTCTGGGTACATTAGAGAAACAAATCCATAAGCACTCATATGTACATAAGGGAAAGTTTTACATACAAGAGCAATTAAACTTTGAGGAAAACATCCCAGCCCAGTTCAGTCCAAGATTATAGATTTGATATTAGTCCATATGCCTGATACCAATTTAAGAGCCTCTTTCAACTCAGAAAACACATGAAATGATGCCAAATGCAGAACGACCACAAGTCAGTAGGGAGGAAGTCTTTAGATCAGGGGTGTGGTCAGCATCTCAGCACTGGCAGGAGCCTAGCCTCCATTCGGCTTCTCTAGGTCCAGGTTTCTGGTCGCATCAGGGTAGGTCCATGTGGCTTCTCCTCAAGGATGACTTGCAGGGAGCCAGCCTATCAGTTAAGTGTCTCCAAGGGAGTGAGTGAATGCCTCCTTCTTTCAAGAAGGAAATACAGATTTCACAGAATTCTCACACAATGGTCTCATTGGCTATCTCCAGATTGACAGCCTAGAATACACCCCTATAATTTTCCGGGATCAGATGAGATCGGGAGCATTCAGGGTGGTATGGCCAGAGACTACACTCTTAAGCCTCAAATTGACACCAAATTGACTGCCATGGTTAGCATAGTAAGATTATAGTAAAAGAATAAAACCCTGGGCTGAGCCCTGGTGGCGTAGTGGTTGTGCACGGGACTGCGGCCCACTGGGACGGAGGTTCAATTCGAGCAGTGGGGCTGGGCCTCCTACTCCCACCAGTGGAGAGCAGTGATGCCCCCCCCCAAAAAAAAGAATAAAACCCTGAGCATAGAGGTTCTGATTTCAAACCACCCAGAATCACTTTGTGGTGGAGCCGTGCAGTTGTAGTGGTTAAAGCAATCAACAGCTGCCTCAAGGTCAGCAGCCTGAACCTGTTAGACGAGTGATATGGTAGTCTCCTTTTGTGTGGACAGCTGTGATGCTGAGCAGTCATGTAGTTGGCTTACCACACAGTAACCCCAGAAGCAGCAGAGGGACACTACCTCGCCCTGTCTAGCC